>JANSTR010158284.1:0-10240 GCA_025434805.1 Antipathozoanthus remengesaui
AGTAGTTCATTTAGTCGATCAAAGTTTTTATTCCACATATTCCTATTCCGGAATAGGGTCAATCGAACGCGCCCTTATCGGCTCCCGCAGAGTCCTAAAGACGACTTGAAAATAGCCAAGCCACGATAGCCAATCAGAATTACTAGTTTGGCCGGTAAAGAAGCGCAAGGAAACGTCGCAGTGTCGTTTTTTTATCGAGACACGTTAGACGTGGGTTGCATCTCCCATTCTCTTGACTGAGTCGGAGTAAAATGTAAAACATCAGACGTTACTTACTCCATTTATGTTGTTAAAGTATGAGGGCGACAAAGCACGAGAAACTGACTTTTATTATTATTTACGTTATTAACAATAATAATATTTTATAATTATATTTAAATTGAAAATAGTAGCATAACTGCAATGTATAATAATCCATGGGAAGTTCCAATTACTTTGGCTGAACAGAGCTTTGCTCATGCTTCATTTGAAACGTCATTAAGTAATCTCTAGACAAGTGTTAATTGCTCTGCTTTATCTGATGAGGTTTGTGCATGCTCCGAATTTGAGAGGCTGCCGCTGGCCTTCTGCAGTTCCGTTGAAGACAGCTTCAAGTATTTGTCACCGTGACTTGTACCAGCTAAGATTCCATCAACCTGATAAAAATATCCAAAGATGGAGTTACGAAGACTAGGAAATACTTTTGGTTTTTGAGATTTGAGTACGCGATTATTTCCAAAAACAATCAAGAGCAATGTTAATATTTGTGTCAACAATGTATGACCAAGACGACGAGACAAGACACGGTGAGACGATCTGAGAGGAGTATGGAAAGACACAAAAATAATACGAGTCGAGCCTGAATATGGTGCTTATAAGAGCCTTATAGCTAGAATGAATTAATTTGACATTGTGGTTACTCCTATTTTCGCGGCTACGTGTAATTCCTATTCGATACTAATTTGGTTTTCCTTGTCATTTACCGACGTTTGTTCAGTAACTTCTCACACGGTGCGTGGCTCCTCCTAAAATGTTCCACGGAGCCGAAACCAACTGCAGAATTGTACACATTTTAGGTTTTCCTACTGAAAACCAGTTACTGATTTGTGTTAGTTTCTGCGACATTTAGTTGTCTATACAATTGTAATTATAGCTAACTAACAAGATTATAAGATCGTAGTAAACTTTTTTATTGAAAGACCCCATAAAACAAGCAAAAACATGCATCTATTATCAGCAACCAATACCTTATGATGAAATGATACGGGACACGAAATAAGCTCACTTCCTTTCTTAAGAAAATAGCTTCAAAACAATTCTTTGTAACACGAGGAGGGGCTTATCTTTGACATCGACTGGAAACAGTTCAGTAGATAATAGCAAAAACAAAGGTACTTCTACTAATTCTGTTGTCAGTACTCCTTAACTTATTAGGAAATAGTGACCTTCTCACTTCTCCTCACTATAAGAAACTCAATAAACCGTTGGTCGTCCATGGACGCCACTAACAGAACCTGCTGATCTTCGGGTGTAAACTAAATATGCAGCTGCTGCTTCAATTAAAGTGAACGCAGTTGGCTCAGTCAGTTAGATCTCTGACTGCTTAAGGTACTGGGTTCCATTCCCGGCATTATACAAGTCGACAGTTGAATTTCTCCACACGGTAGGAAGACTTTCGTCTTGTCTACTGAAGCACCATCTCGGGAGACCCACACACTTCTCGCAAGGAGCTAGAGTAGTGTAATCCTAATATTGTGGTAAGAGGCAGTATGTATGACCGCCGGGCCAATAATCCTCATCATAGTTCAACCTTTCTGTTTAAAATCTTATCATTGAATAATCAAGGAAACAATGCGCTTTGCATGTCGATCCTCGGGCTACGCTGCTCGTACCTCTTTAGCAATGTTAATTCTAAACTGTGTCATCTCATCCTGCAACTTCATCGCGTCTTGTCTCAAGTTAGTTTGTCTTTCTCTTAGTTCGGACAGTTGTCTAAGATTTGCCTATGAAAGGAATAAAAAGAAGAAGCTAGTTATGGGATTGTTCCAAGAAAACAACATCAGCAACCGCTTACCCCGAACTGTCACGAGATGTCAGTACTAGTTACCACTTACAAATCATCCCGGCTTCCAGAAAGCATCACCAGTTCACGAGCAATATCATTCAATCGTATATAACAGCAATGCGCTCCTTCAGAAGTTTAAAAAAAGGCCCTGAAATGCATGTTGTCTGTTTCATGAGTATTCCACTGTAATTGCTGTGTGGAGACATATTCATTAAGCCCCATTGATCTCAACAAAGCGTGCTCAAGAGCAAGTAGGATTAATCAAGCGACCCACGCGTCTCCAAGTATCTTCACAAGTTGAAAGATGTTCCAACCGCATGATCATTATGTATTTACTGCTTGTCCAAGTACGAGGCAAACTTTGCTAACGTCTCTCACGTTGTGCGGATAGTTTACAAGCAAACCTGACTTGCGAAATTCAGCTTAAACTCCGTTCACAGTATAACTTGTGTTCGTTTCTATTCTCTATGGAATAATATTTTGCTGGCTGTGGTTTTACTATGAGTGGGCCTTCAAGCGACGACTGTATCGTCTAATTCAACCGTGAAACATCGCATGCACACATTTCTCCTCAACTTTCCCAAATGCAATAAACGGCTATCTACAATTACCTTCATTAACTCAAGGCCTTCGCAAGTAACTTCTAATTCAGGCTTTGGTTTAGCAGTAGCTGCAGAGTCTTCACCACACATATACCTGCAAATTTTATAGTTATTGGTGAAGTGGCGGTTGTAGAAGCATGCATGTATACAAAGTCAAACAAAGAAACTAGAAACATAAAATATCACATTAACAATTGTCTAGTTCATTTATTTAGAATTTTTTGAAGGATCGTAAATATGATAACAAGAATGTTAGATAAGCCACGACTTCCATGGAAGAGGTAGAAAGAAATTTCAACTCCCACCAATTTGGAGTAGGGCTTTACCTCTCATCTTTTAATCTGATCTGTCTGTACAACACCATACAATTTCAAACATCACAAGGTAGGTGGAATGGAAGAGATTAAAAGTCAATGGAAATTGGGATGAAGAAGGGTCCAGCAGAACTGAGTGAATCAAAGGTGGTTCTGTGGAATAGTGATAGTTTATAGGACGTTTCCAAGAAACTTCGTGAATATGGGGTTTCTCAAGGGAAAGAGTTATGCTAAAGATTCTTCAAAGAAAAAAGAACCTTTCAGTGTTTCAACGTAATCCACTCTTAAGAGGCAAATCTCTAATCCCAAAAAAAAAATTCCAAGTTGAGTACAAACGAAAATATTCCCCCAGGATATTATAAAGCAATTCGGAATTTCACTCTTAAACTTATAGGCAATTCCCCAATCCAGAATATAAATATTTTCAAGTTTTGTACAAACGAAAGTATTTTCCCAGCAGATCGAAAAGCACTTCCTGAATTTCAACGAATTTCACTCTTCAGACGATAATTCCCCAATCCCCACGAAATCGACGATTCCAGGTTGTGTATGAACCAGAAAACCATCGAGAATAAGAAATAAATGTTTAACAAACCGGTTAAATTCTTCCTGTGTCATAGAAAGTGCTTGAGCGTCGAGTTTTTCTATGAACGACACCACGCAGCACTGCAATTGAATCCAGCAAAAACACGTTTAAACATTACACTACTTTACTGTTATCATATCGATAACAATTTAGCTTTGATATCTTTTTATCGCAGCAACTTTGCTAGTAAAGCGGAAATTTCACAAATCACCTGGCACTCTGTCAAAGATTTATAACTACAACGCTCTCTTAAAAAATACCACACGTGAACGTCACGGCTTAAACTAACCAACAACACTGTCGTTCTCATCGGACTAGCAAACGAATATTACCATTTTTCGAATATACTGCATTTACAAATGTACAATTATCATATCAGAGTGACGGAGTTATTCCACAGCATCGACACTTGAAAAATGGAAAACATTCAACAATGATATGTACCGCAAAACAATCCCTTTACAACAATTTGCTGGGCTTCTTTTCAAGATGGGATTCTTTCGAGATGGGCTTCTTTTCAAGAGTAATTTTGCAAACAAAAGAGGGAGGATTCTTTTCAAAATGAATGCTGCAAATCTTGAGCATTTCTACTACTAAAAACTCATCATTTTTACAATTACAACATGCCTACGACGATCTAACTGTTTCATAACCAAAATTGACAATAGACAACTCAGTCAGTCAGTGCAAACGTCATCTTCAAAAATAATTTCTTCATCGCCATCTTCATTATAGCCACTCAGTGGAATACTCAACATTGTCCTCTGTCAGTAAGTACTATCTCAAAACGAAACCCACACTATCTTTAAAAGAAGCCCACGGGCTTCTTCTCGAGGTCTTACGTTATGGAATAAAGCAAAAGGGAGCGGAGGTTAGTAACCCACTTACAATTTTGAAAGAACTTACCAGATTGGTGAAGTAGTATCCTGCTTCACCTGACATCAGTTTATTTGGATTGCAGAAACGCGAGATATATCTAAAAGCATAAATGCGTTTGGTATGAGTAGTGTAGAGAGACCTATGACCTACACACTTTTGGTCAAGGATACCAAATGGAAACAACTGTTTTTTCAAGCATAAACTTCATAAAGAACGGCCCCTAAAGAGAATGGCGAGCTGATCCAATTCCCGGAGGTCGCCTAATAGTTTTCAAAGTGTATGTCAGATAAGAACTTGTTCCAAGTAGGAGCGTTTGTTGTTGTCTGCGAAAAAACGACTAAGCTCCGCTCCCGCCCGGCCGCACCCATACACTGTTGCGTGTGTGTTACTGGTGCAGGGAGTTAAAGAGCTGGCCAAACAAACATCGAACAATCTAACGAACTGTGTAATTCAAAATTAAAAATAAACCTCGCCATGTAACACAAGAAGGGATTCAGTAATGCTTAGCGGACCTACTGTCGTAATACTTACCAAAGATTTACAACACTTCAAATGGGTTTGTTTTTCATTTACTTTTCTTATTTCTTACATTTTGAAAACGGATACATAGAAGCTGCAACCGAAACTGAATACACGAGAAGAAAAGAAACCGAAGCACTGGATAAATTATGCATAAAACCAAAAATAGTCGAGAAACAGCAAGCAATACGACGGCTCGTTCGTTTTACTCCGAACCTTTTGACACCCTTAACAAAAAAACAATAGGAACATATGTAGATCACCATGCACAAATTTCAGGAAGTACGCGAATCTTGGCAGTAGATAAGCTGAGCAAAAGTATAGCAATTCTGTGACGATATATATAACTCGAATATAAAGCTGACGAAATAAAATAATTCTAACATAGATTACTTACTGAATATTTGAGTGCAGCAAGGTTGGATTAACATGAAGTACGATGTAAATAAGACATGGAAGAAAGTCGTCGGCACTCACTGCTCCACCACTTGGTGTTGAAAGGTGCACGATTTCTGATACTAAGCTAAGGAATGGTGAATGCTCCTTTAAAACGGTTACAGTTAACTCAGACGTACGCATCTTTGTCTTACCTTTTAGGCGGCGACAAATCTTGTACCCACCACATTTTGTAATTGATTACTGCTTTATTTGCAATTGATTATATGGCAAAAATAGCCATTTCAAGTGCGAGTTGAATATACTTCTAGATCACTGTACAAATTTCTCTTCATTCGTATGCCTTGAAGACTTCATGAGGTATGTGACAAGTGCACTCGGCTGGACATTTACCCTTTTAACCTTAAAAGATGTAAGATTCTATTAGGTTCAAAACAGACGACAAGAATGGCTATTATTTTGGTACCCGATAAACACAAACCTCAACAAAATCTACATCCAATACTTAGAATAATGCGTTAAAAACGAACACACAATATGTCCTCTTACTAATATAGTCATGTAGATTTCAATGTTCTGTACATACCTAAAGAAATCTTTCGACCATCTAATAAAAAGCAATACATCTATTTTCATTGTAAAGCATCACTCTTAAACACATGAAATGGTTCTAATGAGGTTGCGTTTGTTGGTGTCAGTAAAATGAGTACCAGCATACATGGACCGCTTTGAAGCTGCTGCCAGAGGTGCCTATACAGTATATGCTCTCGGTCCGCTATACAAATGTGCGATTCGGGTTGCTTCACTTGACTCGACAATTCGAAACAAACCAGCTCCACCCAATACAGTTGCCATCTCAAATTATGAACTACACTGTCAAAGCAGTCAGTCAAAAAGAGCAAGCACGACTTAACTGCAAGGAAATGAAATATCAGTCAGCTAAATATACAGTAACATCAAGTGCTGCCAAACAATATTAAACTACTATCAGTTCATCAGAACTTTTCCGAGTAATATTAAATATCATCCATTTTTTAACTCGGTGAAATAAAGACAGTTTTAGGATACTGAATATCTTCTTGCAACATTTCACAACACAGACCAACTTGTCTTGAGGAGCTCGTCTCGTATTTATTTCCATGATATCTGAAAAAAAGAATAAAAAATTGTCAACACTGAAACATCTAAATATATACCAAGAGATCTAAATCGAAGAGATCACTTGTGGAGACCTTACATCATGTGTACACAAGTGTTATCTTCGTCGAAGTCGCAAAGCAAGACCTGTGTCGGAGGGCAACTTGACCTGTCCTTAACTAATATAATTTACCGATGCCGCTTTGCACTTTTAAATGTTTAGTCAACCTTTATTGAATAGCTGCTGTCTGCATGCATACCCTACATATAATCTTTGTTTTACAAGTAATGTTAAATAATGCCAGAACGGAGAACTTTGTGCAAATAACGTATAGTGGAGTCTCCTGATCAGTCCACTGATAAAGTCATGAAAAAAGCCACATCAGTCAAGCTCACGTCGGCGTGTGAAAATTTTCCAGGTTTTTTTTTGCCGAGGCAAACTCGTAGGAAGCGGGAAAATATCTACAACTCGCACGTTCTCTAGCTGGTTTGGTCGTCAATAAGAAACGTTTTGCACTAAAAAATTGATGTAGCTATGTTATTAAACAAACAATACATTTGGTACGTGCATCTAGCTATCGAGTTAAAGTATGTAAAGTCATGCAATACAGATGACGTTATCATGCAAAAAATATGAGAAAAATATGCAAATTATTAGGTTTGTAAAAATATACTAATGGTATTAAAGTTAAAATCTACACAAACGTTTTCGGCGTAATGCCATCTTCAGGTGTATTAGGTTTGTATTTCAGAAATCGCACATTTTGCAGAAAAAATTAAAACGCATTTAAACCCAATCTTTTTCTTTTCTTTTCTTATTAACTGAAAGCCAATTAATAAAACCTGTTTTTTGCATGGTTTGTAACGATTAGAAATAAATTCAAATTTTACAAATCCAAGATGGCGGCCGAGTAGCGAAATTGACGTCAACGAGTCTTTGATCATAGTTACAATGGAAACTAATTAGCAACAACGATTTTGTACCTAATTAGGAGTTTAGATGTTAAATATCATCCATAGCAAACGTCAATAGAAACGGACGAATATTAACGTTTTTGTTATGTTTTTAGTCCATACGTTTAAAACTTACCATGTTCTGCCTCCTCAATTAACTTCATTACTGTCTCATTACTCTCGTCAATAGCAGCATCTAGATGCTTGGGGGTAATCCATCTGAAACTACGAATTCTTTTCTGAGTCTCGAGGTCCTTTTCTTCATCATCGGTCGAAGCTGGGCAGAACACACTGTATGAAACAAAAATAAACCTGAATTTACCACTTGACTTTGCTAAATCTTATGAGGATAGGTCAAAATCTGGACGAGCCAAACGGTGCTTAGTTACTTCTGGTGAATTATGTTTCATTCAGTGCAGTATCTCAATACCAGTTCTTAATAAAATACTTGCACTGACAAAGACACTGTAATCGAGTGACATTACTAGAACTCAGTCAGTATATGGTCACGTAAACCACGAATGCATTCATGAAAGGTCGTATATAATCTTTCTTCAAAACTGTTTTACTCCAAGGCGGTACACAAGTCCAGGTTCTGTCATCTGCAACTTATTTAGTTTTTGTTCGTGTCTGATATAATATTATTCTTTACTGTTATGAAATGTTAGTATCTGAGGCGAAACAATTAAAATAAGAATTAACAATTTTAGAATACGAGTTAGCATTTTCACAAGTACATAGTAAATCAGGAGAAACATCACAGAAGACAGTAGCAAGTACTCAGTTGTCTTGACTAGAAACTTGTTTTCAATTTGCTGTGCTCAGTTGCAAAAAATTAAATAAGACTTTCCATTTGCATGTAAGCCCATGAGAGCATGTTCAAGTCCGGTTTTCCTTTCTTTTGCACAAGTAACATTTTAGTAAGTGGGAAAATATCGGACAACTTGTTTACTCGTTTGGTCTTCAATAAGGAACATTAATTTTATATTCTACACTTGATTTAGCTATGTCATTAAAAATTAGTCCATGCGATCTGTAGATCCAAATAACAGATGTACTTAGGAAGATAAGCACACAAGAAGTTAGAGTCTCTTGACTTCCCCCTTTATATCAGCTACTTCTGTTGTGATTAGCAACCTCCTACAGGTGTGAACGCAATGAATGCAGGCACTGTGTGTACAATTTCTTAACAATGACTTAATTTACTAGCTTACGTACACTTTGTAAAGCTTTGTCATAATGTACTTCTCTACACCATCCAGAGTCCTCTCAATTACTTCATCTGGCTGGCCTCTGAACAACACATGGGACTGTAAGCGTTCAGACATGGCCTGTTGAATTATGTGAAATAGATATTAATTTATTTAATTGCATTGTCAAGTTTTGTACTGGAACACACACAGTACATTTCAATTTCTGTTAAAACGTGGCACGCCCAGATGCATAACATCTCAGTCATGATAGTATATATCTTAATCAAGAAACATCAAAATTACTAATAGCAAATCTTGAGCTTGCTGTGATATTTTCATCACTACATGTGTTAAAGGTTTTGAAATTATAAATGAAAGTACTGTGACACCTTTTTAGTTTTTGCTATCATAACACTAAATTGGTAAATATAATTCTGATTTGTTTACAAGTGCTTAATCAGATTATTTAACTAATCCAACACCAATCAGTGCTAATGATAGTGGAAGTGATCATGGAAGACACCGGCTCTAGCGGTCGTCCAACAGTCAGCCAGTTATTATCCACAAATAAATGGCATGTGGATTATCTTACATTTGAAGTATATACATGTAACATACAACAAAAACTTTGGAATTTTAACAAAGATTGTTACTCATTCTTCACAGACAGGATTGAGCCCAATATCACCATCAAATCCTGAAACAATTTATGGTAGCTGATATGGTCAATACCAACCACATAGAAGTCTTGAACCATTTCGCTTTGCTCCTCCACAGACAATGAAGGGCTCTGGTAGATTTTCTGGACAAAACTAGAAAATTCAATTACAGTTTGAAATATGTTACTGAGAGTCTGTCGAGGTTACAGTAACACACACATGAAATATATGTCCTTAGAACCAATAACATACCATTCCACTTGTAATTATATAGCTTAGTGTTGGTTCACAACTTTCTTAAATATTTAAGAAAAATTTCTTATTATTATTGTTAATAAGTTCAAGGTCTCACTCCATTATATTTCCACTGTTTCTGTGTCCCCAGACAGATGGACAGACAGACATGAAAGAGCGGCAAAGAAGAGCAAAGACTTAGAAAAACATAATAAATATAACATTAGATAAACAGAAAGGCAGAGTGCACCCAACACAAACAGGAGAAGTTAGACAGCATGCATAGAGTTTATGTAAAGCCAAGTAAAAAAATGGTTAGCATTGTTATTTGTTTGGTTTTCTTTTACTCAGGCGTTTTGCCACCAAAATACAATACAAACATCTCCCTACTGTATTTATTGTAATTAGGGGAGGCAAATGGTAAAATTCGAGACTCACCGAGAGGTGAGATCCTTGATTTAAAATTTGAGATCAAGACTCTAGCTATTTCTGCAAAACGAGACTCAGAGATGGAAAAAATGCCAGGAAAAAAAATGAGATTTCGAGACTTACAGTAAAACATGCCGAGATTTTGAGACTGGACCAATATTGTGCGAGACTCGCCATTTTAGGCACCATTCACCAACCTTGTTATTATCACATTCATGTAGGGCCGAGCATAGGGCAACTTTTATTTATAAATGTCTAAATAACTTATTTTCACATCGTTTTAATATAGAATTC
>JANSTR010158295.1:0-10239 GCA_025434805.1 Antipathozoanthus remengesaui
TTTAATGCACGTTCATGTTTTAACGAGTTTTTATAAGCTCCTCTATGACACATGAATAAATAAAGTTATTATTATTATTATTATATTATTTAGTTAGCGAGTTTTCGCTTGCTAAATCAGGTGGGTGATAGCATGTTTGCCTATTGACAGTGCTTCGGAGGATAGTGTTCTCTTGTTAGCACTGGTTGATGAGGTTTTGTTTTCCTGTTAATACTCGTTGTTGATGGTGTGTGAATCTGTTGTCTTGTCTTAATACCGGTTGGCAGTAGTGTTTTATCTTGTTAGCACTGGTTGGTGAAGGAGTGTTTTCCTATTAAAAGTGCTTAATGAGGGACAGTGATAGTTGAGGGAGTGTTCTCCTACTGGAAGTGGTTGGTTTGTGTGATCTCTTCCTAAATCTAGTTGGTGAGAGTGTGTTTTCCTCTTTCATCTGGTTTGTTAGGGTGTTCTGCTGTTCACACTATTTTGTGATGATGTGAATTTTTTTATTTGGACTGGTTAAAGAAGGGGTGTTCCCTTGTTAGCAGTTATTGATGAGAACGTGTTACATACATCCTGCTAATACTGGGGAGAGAGTGAGTGCTCGCCTGTTTAGTCTGGTTGTTAAGGACATGTTCCCCTTATAACAGTTGTTAGTGAGGGAGGTTGTCGTTGTTAGCTGACTGATTAGTGAGAGCGTATGTCTCTTAATTCTGGTTGGTGAGAGAGTATTCCCCTGTCAACACTGGTTGGTGAGGCTTTTGCTGTTAACATTTGGTTGGTGAGAGAGCGGTTTCTAATTAGCACTCGTTTAGGACATCTTATCTTTCTAAGTCTGTTTGGTGTTTGGTGAGGAGAGTGTGTTCTTCCTTTTCAATCTGGTTTGAGATAGTATGTTCTGCTATTAACACTGGTGAGAGTGTGTTCTCTTAACACTAGTTGGCGAGTGTGTGTTAGCACTGCTTCGTGAGAGAGTGGTCTTCTGTACACTTGTACTGGTTGGTAATGGTATATTTTACGGTTAAAACTCATTGGAGAGGGAGTCTTCTCTTGTTAAGTATTATTGGTGAGATGTGTTGTCCTATTAACACTGGTTTGTGAAAGAGTTATCTCGTATTAACACTGGATAGTGAGGGAGTGTTTTTCTGTTGACACTGGTTGGTTAGGGTGTAGTATTCTAATAGCACTGGTTGTTAAGAGTGCGTTTTCCTCTTAAATCTGGTTGGAGAGGATGTTTTCTCCCACTAAGACTGTTTAGGTAGTGAGTGTTCCTGTTAAGTTATGTTAGTGATATTATGTTCTCCTATTAACACTGGTTCGGAAGGAAGTATTCTGTTGTTAGCACTGGTTGATGAGGTATTGTTTTCCTGTTAATACTCGTTAGTACTCACCAACCACTATTAACAGGAGGACACTGACTGTTATTATTTCTTGTAATTAGAATGTCTCTTTTCTCTTTGTTGATGAAGGCTCGTTTTGGAGAGAAAGATGAAAGCCAAAGGCAGCATAATCAAGGCATTACAAAAGGCAGATCCAGTGAAACATGGAAAAATACATCAAATCAAGTGTCAGATGACTTGCCATCGACACCACTTTCTGCAAACAGTGTGCAACTAAATTTTGGGCAGCTAGCAAATCTTGATTTAGAAGATCTTCTAGTTCAGTTAAACCTTGGTTCTTCTCGTGATTTTGACAGTTTGATGGCTGATGAGAGTGATGGTAATAACAATACGAGTGACCATCAAAGTGAGAGCATTGCACTAATGGAAGAACTGACGATCTTGAGCCAGAGACAGCTTGCTAACTCTGCTCCCCGTCCAAGAATATTGTTGCCAACTACACTGCTGCAAGAAGAGAGAACTGTCAACAGCCAACTTGAGAATCGATCTCACAAGCACAAAGTCAGCGGGTCATTTCACAGTAGCTCGGCGATTGCTCGTTCGGCACATCTGTCCTTAAACAACATCCAGGTGGCCAGCTGCGGAAATGGTACTGATGATGACCAAGTAAATGAAATACCAAATATACATCAAGATGTAAGCTGTGGCACTAATGATCTTCAGTCACATGTGTCCCGGGGAGTGTCAGCTGACCTCAGTGAACTAAGAACAGTGGACAGCTGGGGAGATGTTAGAGCGGATGAAGACAGAAATAACACAGTATTCCTGGATCTTAGAACTGATATCAACACGGTAATGTTTGCTTAGACGTCGTCCACTATAATCCAGTTAAATTTAAAAACGCAACTTTACATTACAGTCAGACCTTCCGTTCACACTGCAGCACTTGTATCTACAAAAAATGTTTCACAAAAATGAAACGTTCCCCAGAGTGGGACAATTTGAAAACTTTTTTTTTATTTGTGTGGTTAGTGAACGTTTTTCGAGTTTCCTGACGTCATTTTGTCATGTGATTTACCTTTCCAATTCTCATTCGCTTAGCTGAAGAGCGAAAATAACGGGAGCTCAATGTTATGCGTTGCAGTATACATGCTGGAAGCGATTGTACCGCCTAAAACACTATATAATGTGGACGGAGATCATTTAATGTGTAGATGCAAAACTTTTGTTTTGTATTTTCAGATTTATCCGGCATAGTGGGGACAAGCCCTTTTATTATACCGTAATATTAAAGAGGCCGTGCAACGCTTCAGGAGTCTGCGTTCAATACCAAAAATTTTAAATGTTCGCATACATTCAGTGATATAATTTGTAACGACTGATTTCAGTTTCCATCCTCTGAACTGAAAAAGACAAATTAAAGTAAGCCAGAGTAAGAAAGGTTACTTACCTTACAGCTTTTGTGTTATCTCGAGTGATTTGGCGGGGTTTCAGCCGCTTATTTGTTTCGGTCAATTCCTGTTCGCTCGAGTCATGTCACAAAAAGCAAACTGGAGCGTCAGCAGTGCAGGCTTCGTTCTGTGGACGCTCGTTTATGGCGACTAAATCTGAATCTGAATCCGTTACAAATTACAAAAAATATATGGGATCAAACAGCGTGTCGCAAATTACAGCAAATGATGAGATCAGTGTGTGAGAGATCTTTGTATCCACTCGAATTTCATTGATTTCCTGCTTGCATGTGATGTCAGCACTGCTGAAATAAACAGTGAAGGTGACGAATCTCTGTTTTCCTTCAACGGCCTGCATATTTGGCCTTCTGGTTCAAACTATCGATTCAGAACTGACTTTGGTTGTTGGTTCCTTTGGACGCCCACTTTCTCGGCACAATTGACCACGAGTAGTGCCGTATTCCTAAACTGTTATTCTGTTCCTCAATTCAGTTAACAAAATTAACATCACAAGAAAAAAATGATTTAAGTACTTCACCTTTTCTAAAGGATGACCAAATACACAACGTTGTTCCAGATTGATAACAATCGAGTTCACCACCGCAATTCTCCTCTGAACTTGATTCGGAACGGACGAACACAAAATCAAGATTTGGGTAACTTGAACTTAGTTTCTCGAACTGTTCAGAATCACTTATTTAAAATCAAGGAAGTACGAAAAGCATTCAGTTCGTGGTAATGTGAGAGAAAATAAATTGCTTTTGGTACTGCTGATCTGGTATATATTTTTGTAGAATCACTATTCAGTGGTAATTATAGTTACTTGGTTTTCACAGGAAACTCAACACAACCCAGCAGTTTCTCACTTGTTGCAGAGATTACCAAACCTTAGTGGATCTCACAGTTATGAGTAAGTATGGGTTAGTTTTCTAGATTATGAATTGCAGCTCTTATTACTTTCTACGACGAAAACTATTGGGAAAATGGGTAAATGTTAACTTTATATATTTAATGTATAAGAGTGTTATAGTGTAACTAAATTTGTATATTGTACTGTTTGATTTTGTTTTGGACAGCTCATCAGACAGTAGCAGTTCAGAAGATGAGTTTGATTTGGCGGCTGCCAGAAGAGCGATAAAGCAACGTGGACTTAAAGTAGAACATGAACAGCGGACACCTTTGCCTTTGGTGAAGGAGAGCCGTGTTTCTAGAGATGGCAAGGTATTCAATTGTAAAATAAACTTTTGTACTTCTTTTTGTTTATCCCTTTTCACTTCAAAATGGAATGCAGTTATAGTTTATAATACATAACCAGTCTGACACTACTGATTTCCGTTACACTTTAGAATAAAGCTGATTTATTGTTCCTTTGCAATGTTGTGCAACTTGTAATGAAAAGGTAGCGTTTTAAACTTTCAACTTTATTAGTGCCTTGAAAGCCGTAACAAATTCTTGCCCCTCCCAGATAGGGGGAGGGCAACTCTCACGTATACTGGATCAGAATAATTGCAGTTTTAAAAGGTGGATTTTGGAACACCAAAATTGACTGAAATTCTTTCTTTTTCAGAGATGAAATTTAGATCACTGATCATGCATATTAGTCATGCGCAGCCGTTAAGAAGGTCTATGATCGTAATAACAGCAGTTGAATTGAATTTAATCTGTTCAGGCTGTATCTTCTTATCTCCTCTGTATATAATTAGGTTAGAATATTTTGAAAGGCTTATCAAAAGTCTTCACAAAAGTCAACTTGCAAATGTTTTCAAGAGACTCCAGTACTTCTCGAACAGCGTAATAGAGAGTTGTTGTTATTAATTATACTGTATGTAAATAAAGTAGAAATTACCTTTTTGCAATTGGAAATTTGACAAATCTGACAAAGATTAAAAAATAAGGCTATGAACACTTCAAAAATTTCCCTAATCGTGAAACCTGATCAACAGAAAAGCCATCACCAACATTTACAGATCTCGTAACTCGTTTCCGACAGTTTTTTATTGATCAAATGCCTAAAATGGAAAACTATTGGTAAACAATTTCAGAAGTCAAGACAAATGATGATGAGATTCAGGGCGAAAGTTCTTCTATTAAGAGAAATTCACATGTAATTATATGAGTGATAATATTTGTCCTTTTTCTCTGATCTTTCTTTAATAGCAAGCCATGGATCCACGTAAGTTGGTCGATGACGAGAAAACTGTTTCTCGGTATGATTCAGTTATGAAATATAAACATCACACCGAGGAACAGAGAAAGATACAGGCATCACCAGGGAAAAATCTCCACATCAGGGAAAGTTCCTCGGCAACTTCAAACAAGTTAAAAGTGGAACCACCAACAAGAAATGTTGTTTTACATTTATCAGAACAAGAAAAAGACGAAATAATCACAAGAACTACTGCCAAAAACGTGTGTTTAGAAAGTGATTCTTTGTTTGGTAAAAAAACATTATCTAAACCTTCGCCACATCAAGCTACGGCAGTATTGAATGCGGGTGCAGCCAATCAGGGAAATATTACCGTGGTGGATTTGGAGGTGTTATCTGAAGAGGAGCGGATTCAGAAGAATAAGAGCGAGTTGGAGAAAGCCAAGCGGCAGCATGAACAGGAGAGAGCCAAGAAACAGAGGCTGCAGAAAAGTCTTGAGAATTTGCGGCCGTGTTCTTCATCAACAGGAAGATACAAGGCAGCGCACAATACACCAGTGCTCTTTGATCAGGTATACGCTAATCAGATTGTTCAAGCTGGAATGGTAAAACAGAGGTTCGCTAGATTTATCAAACACTTGGATAGTAATGCCATATTCACTTATTATCTACATTGATTTCTTATAAGATTCTACAATATCTCTAACATCTGTGACTAACATTTGACTTCGAAATGATTTTGCGATGTCCACCTTGTTTCGTGCATTACTGGATCGATAGTCAACCTATTTCTTCTATCTCGACAATTTATTAACAGGTTTCTGGATTGGTGCAGGGATGAAAAGTTGGAGATCATCACTGCATTGACCTGATTCTCATCATCATTTAAAAGGAGCTTTGTGAGACACATGTATACAAGAAATTTGAGTGTTTTTAACATACAGTAGTTGACCGTTTCTCATTGAAGTTGATGGTATAGATATTTATATGGCAGAAAGGTATAGCACCTAAATAGCACTTACAGCACGCGATATAGACTAGCTCTTCAAACGTTTACTTACATAAATCATTATAACAGTAACTGCAGATGAGATTAAAAATGATACAGAAACTCAAAGAAAAGTCGACAAATTTTTCATATGTTAGTGCTGTGACAATCAACGTTTATGTATAAAACCATGGAATCGGTTAAAATCTGATTTTAAAACAAGCAATAAGAACATTTAGGTATTTAAAGATCTTTGGATTTTCAAATACAAATCAATTGCAACACTTTTGGTTTTATTAATAATTTCAGGATGCTTCATATGAAGTGCCCCCAGCTGGTCTTCCTGAAGCAGTATCCGGGAGATCTTATCTTCTGCTTTCCGCTAAGCTGTCAACTTGTGGAGAACTTACGAGAGTCAGATGTGGGAACAAAGCTGTTCCTAATGGCGATACACATGCATATACAACACTTCTAGCCTGGCTTTTAAGCATCGTTCCTTCTTCTGGTCATGGCATGGAACATGATTATGCAAAAGTGTGTGGAGCGCCATTTTATGTCATCGGGTTGCAACAGTCGTGGCACGAGGGACAATTGGTGATCGAGGTTGGCATTGTCAACAGAGATGTACCAGACACCGCTGGCACAGTACAGTCTCCAGGTAAACCACCAGGGTCCCGTTCCTTCGATTACGCCGATTAACGCTAACCCAGGTTTGGTAAAAATTTGGATCGACTTTTATGAAATGTGGGAACCCAATCGACAAATACAAAATTTGTGATCCAAATTGACATATTTCGAACTGAACAAAACAGTGGGTAAGGATTTAATACTGGATTATTGTTTTGAACAGGGCCCAGGAGTTTAAGTCACTAACTTCGTATTATGTATTGGTTGGCCAGCATTTCTTAATCGTTAGTCGGATCTTTTAAATGGATTCGATTATGACTCTAAAGTCTAGTGGACTATAGTGTTCTATTATAGAGTGTTCTGGAAAAGTCAAGGAATTTTGATGTCAACTGGTTTGATGTCAGTGACAACCATATGTGTACCATGTCAATTCTCTTGCCCATGTGCTCACTCTGTTCTATGTTGCTTTTTTGCTGTAGCACGAGGGAGATACAGCAGAGGAGGTGGTAACTTCAAAGGTGCCGTGAGCAAGTTTCTCACTACCAACTCACTTCACAATGTCTTCAGCAAGATGGCCACATATGGAGCGAAGACACTGAACCAGTCTTGTTTGAACCAGATTACCATCAATCAGAGAAACCTCGCCACTTATCTGCACGTCAATCCTGACCCCAATGCCATGACCAGGGTTTTTGCCACTGAGCAGGCTTTCTTCTGGCAAACAGGTGAGTCCTTCTCCCTCATGGAGTACGAGTGTTGAAGAATATTCTCCAGAATATGTCTGATGGAGGACTTCAATCAGTGGCACACTAGACACTCAAATTCCTGGCTGGGATATACCTGGTGAAACAGCATCTTTAAAATATCTGATTAAATAGTAATACTATATTATAGGATAAGAAATTTATATTACAGATAAACTACGAGCTTTGTGAAACTGCCATTTTGCAGAAAGTGTTCCCTCGATTTATTCAAACACTAATTTCCACGAAATAGCAACATCTACATGTACTTTGACACTTTGATTTCCAATAACTCATACGTGTTCTAACCCTATTCGAAATTACAATGGTCGGAATTGTAGAATTTTATAATTTTGGTTTCGCTGATTTTATTCACTTTGTCAAGTACAAATAGCATCTCTGGGCTAGAAAGTCAAGTTTTTCGCAATCATTTGGGATTTAGAAGTTTTGGAAATAGCTGAAACTTTTGTTGATATTTTCTTGTTATTTTATCAACGTTATTAATCTGGTGTGTTGCAATCGAAATAACTTATAGCAAATGGATTTTTGTATATATATTCTGTTCTCGTTGTAGTTGCAGTCTAATTGTGAGTACAGTTGTGGTTATTGTCATTACTATTAAATTATATATGTAGCATTAGTTGTAGTTGTGTGCAATTGTAGTTGTAGTTGCGTGTAGTTATAGTTTTGTGTAGCGTAGTTTTATATAATTTTAGTTGTAGTTGCATGTAGTTGTAGTTTTATGTAGTGTAGTTTTATATAATTTTAGTTGTAGTTGCGCGTAGTCGTAGTTGCGTGTAGTTGTAGTTGTAATTGCGTGTAGTTACAGTTGTAGTTGCGTGTAGTGTAGTTTTATAATTTTAGCTGTAGTAGCGTGTAGTTGTAGTTGCGTGTAGTTGTAGTTTTGTGTAGTGTAGTTTTATATAATTTTAGTTGTAGCTGCGTGTAGTTGTAGTTGTAGTTGCATGTAGTTGTAGTTTTGTGTAGTGTAGTTTATATAATTTTAGTTGTAGTTGCGCGTAGCTGTAGCTGTAGTTGTAGTTGGGTGTAGTTGTAGTTGTAGTTGCGTGTAGTTGTAGTTTTGTGTAGTGTAGTTTTATATAATTTTAGTGTTGTTGCGTGTAGTTGTGTGTAGTTGTAATTGTAGTTGTGTGTAGTTGTAGTTATGTGTAGTTGTAATTGTAATTGTAGTTGCGTGTTGTTGTAGTTGTGTGTAATAAGTAGTAGTAGTAGTAGTAGTAGTAATCATGTTCATATGGGAAAGGTGCTGTATAAATGTACCACTTTACTAAACCTCGACCCCCCCCCCCCTTCCCCTGAAGAGACAACCCTTTAAATACTTAAATACTTAGTATATAGTTTTGCGTTCGTGGGTAGGTAAAACGTATAATAAAATCAACGAAGAGTTGACAAAATAATTTTCTGCGCCGTAAGGTTGAAGGAAAGATTAGCCCTTCGTCGGAACTTAACCCTTGGTTGATTTTATTAAAGTCTTTAAATAACCGTTTATGGCTATACTCTCCCCATGCAGGTGTCGTATGTGAAAGCACTGGACATGTATTTCATTGTATCCTTTCTGTTCGTGTTTGGCGCCATGTTAGAGTATGTTGCAGTGATGATGCACAGCGCGAAGAAGAAAAAACGACAAGAGCAGCTTGCTTTGAATCGCAATGGATTTGTTTCCGATGAGCTTCGCGAGAAAACTATCGCCGAGGTACCTCACAAACGACACGAATATTACAACTTATTTCTTACTGCCGTCCTTCATGTAAATATACTCTTAATGTAAATACTAATGGTGGATAGTTGGCAAAGAATATATCATGTGTTGGTCTGAGTCTTGAAAACAATATGAAGAATGTATTTTTCTACTAACACCGCAATAGGACAGCGCACAGGTACTATTTGTATACTAAAATTTGATTAAAATTATATTAAAATCACCAATTAAATCTCAAGAGTATTCCACACACTTTCAATTGCTAAAAATGCAAGAATAATTACCAAAATTGGACAAACATGACCTTATTATTATGAAATGTAAATTACGTCACAAAATTGCACCAGTTTAGTATCATAATTTGACTAATATTATACAAATGAGGGATTACGTGATTATGCTTCAGTGACAGGTTGTTGGTATTAATAGTGAATCAAGATTGGTTCGTTCAACAATATACTGTGTCCAATAAATGATTTGTAAGTAAATAAAGAAAAAGAAACTACTGAATAAGCCAATCAGATTTCAGGAAATTGCTGTTTCAAAATCATTATTTTCTTCACTGTTATTTACTTTACTGTTTGTTCCTTCCTAACAGCAACTGACAGACACGGAAAGTACAACAAAAGAAAAGCAAGAACACGAAGAAATTGAAATGCGACAAAGAAAACTATCAAGAAGTAGCCAAAGTCCTTTTAGGAAGTTGAACGACAGCACGACGGTTGCACCTGTTAGGAACGAAGCAGATATTATAGACAAAATCTCAAGGATTGTTTATCCTTTAGCTTTCATATTTTTCAACATTGTATACTGGAGTTACTATCTTAGCACCTAGCTTAACTATAATTATAAATGAAGCAAATAAACCCTGCTCATTTGGCCTATTTCGCTATTATTCTGCTTACTCTTTATATCAAACAAATCATGACCTCTAGTGAAGCATTTTCCTTTATGTTAACCATCTTGAGTCAATTGAAAACCTGATGATGGTACCAGAAATGAAAACCCAGATCAAAGTTGGTATATACCGAATTTAGGGGCGACACTTAAAAAATACCCAGAAATAATAAGAAAATGTATGAGAATTTGCATGGGATCCATGGGATCGAGGCCAGAGTGCGGATCAACGTCAGTCCACAACTAAAATTCCATACATTCCCTATAATAAAAGAAAATGTATGAGAATTTGCATGGGATCCATGGGATCGAGGCCAGAGTGCGGATCAACGTCAGTCCACAACTAAA
>JANSTR010158306.1:0-10239 GCA_025434805.1 Antipathozoanthus remengesaui
TTGCTTATTTTCTCATATAATTCTTTTCTTAAAATTTTCTTTTAAGAGAGAGAGAGAGAGAGAGAGAGAGAGAGAGAGAGAGAGAGAGAGAGAGAGAGAGAGAGAGAAATGTCATTTCGCCCTGATGTGACTGCGCGCCCTATGATCCTTACTGCGCGTGTCGTGAAAATAATTTTCTTGTTTATTTGTCTGAAAAAACTATGAAAAAAGATATAAAAATATAACCATTTGCTTTAGGAAACGCGCCAGACTAAAGTTGCAGACACGCGTTTCCCACTGACGAAAACCGGCTCTAAACCGAGGTCCATAAGGAGTGGGCCAGCTTATGATACACTCGTGTTCGATTACGCAACACAGTTGACATCCGAAAGGATGCTAACCGTCTCCGCCTCTCGGCACTCAAGTTTGTTTACTTCAATACCGACCCTCCCAAGGAAGACGAAGAGATTCCAAGAAACCATTAGGCTTTTAGTGAAGGGAACTCCTCATTAAGTTAGGAATGTAATACAATAAAATAAGTATTGTACACGGGTATGCAATTCATTTATTTTCTAAACAAAAAATATTTCAATATTTTGGAGAAAGAAAAAAAGCTAGTCGAAAAAGGTAACGAGGGAGGGAAAGCATTCCAGTACCAAAACTTTTAGAGCAAATATTCCAGTGATTGGTCTAACCCGTGAACTCACACAGGACTGTACATAACGTTGTCCCTCCAAACCCCAACGAACAGATACAACTTGCATTATGGGCAAACAATGGCAGTGCTTTGGTAAGTATTTTAAGCAACAGTAGGAACTTTTTTGGATCGTACTTTTTGAAATGACGTTTCGACTGAAGACCATCAGTCTTCATCAGTGAAGTTGGTCACGTCAAAACTTCTTTTCATAAAGTACGATCCAAAGGTTGCATTTCTAATTTATCTAACGCTTTTGAGTGGGATCAACCTCGTTCCCAGTGCCATCCGCGCGCCAATTCTTCCGACAAATGGCCCTAGTACATGCTGAACTGTCACTGGTCAATATTATCGTACTTCAGTCAGGAACTGTGATTGGATAACAGGTGTTTCGCGTGGAAGTGCAGTACTCTTCACATATTGCGCCAAAATTATGACAACAAAATTTAAAAACACCAGTGAAATCATATCTCAGAGGAAAATCTGTGTGCTGGACCTGACAAACGTGAAAAGTGACTGCTTGAAATAATTTGTAACCTTACCGGCATCGAAGTCAAATATGAGGACAGGTTTCCCAAAAATGTTTGCAGGAGTTGTAGTCACAAAGTTAATACGTTTTTCAGAGTTTAGAAATAAATTTATCAAGACGCAGTCAGTGCTGGTTTTTGGCATAGCGAATAAGCGTTGCAAAGAGCCACCGGCGGCTCCTTCGGCAAAACGGCAGCTCTGTACCGGCTACACTGAACAAGTCTACTGCTGTGGATGTGGAAGTCGACGATTCGATTATTCGCCTTTACGTTTGGCCCTGAATAATCTTATGCTAGACTGGAATATCAGAGACTTGCCGTAGCTAGTCGGGAGTACAGTTAAACATCTTTACCTAGATAAACGGCTTCCAAAGCAACATACCTATCCTACTTTAAAAACAATAGATAAATCGGCGTCTCTAGGGCTTTCTAGTACTCGTAAAAACGAAACACCTTCCATTTTGACATTCTCGGTCCCGATCTTCAAAAGCATTATTCAAAGACTCATGTAAGACATTTTGAAACAAATTATCTTTTAATTAAAAGGAGAAAATTTCTTAAATTTTCCGATAATCTTTGGAATTTTTTCAGTGAAATTTTTCGTGGATGTGTGTGCAATCTTGAGGGGTGAGCTACGTTAAAAAGGTTTGGGAACAACGGACTACCGCTCGGGATTAAAGCAACGAGGAACTAAAATGCTACTCGTAAGATACTGCAAATACCGCTCTCCTGCATGAGTTAGTACAGATTGGCTGTGTTTTCTGTGGTACGAGATGAATGATGGAAGTCTGATTAAGCACATGCACTGATTATCAAACACATACTGAAGTCTGAACACAGCTAAAACCGTATCTAAAAGGAACTCCATAAGTTCTTTCTCATTTTTCATTCAGTGTTTTCCGTAAGGCTATCACTGTACTGATATCAATTTGTAGCCAAATTTAATTAAACTAGATATAATGTAGCTGAAAATTGCATCTCACAGGGGTTTGTCCAAGGAAACAATGTATTCTGGATGAAGTCAGCATTTCACAAACCAAAACAGCTGACTGATGACGGAGTAACCGACAAAATATTCAACGGAGTTCCAGACTGGGTGTACGAAGGTACTGATTTCAATTTCACCAGGGGTGGGGGTGGGTGTAAGCTGAGGGATCGAAGGGCACGAGACGATAAATATTGGCAACTATTCTTGGCAAATGCATTGGGGAACCGCAAACCCAGCAGTGGTGAGTTCTTGCCACAGCGCTAAATTTCAGCCCGAGGTATTTTCTTTTTATCTTTACAAATTTTGGCTATTTGAGCCTCAACATTCTCATAAACAGCAAGTAATATAAATAAAGATTAACAATGTTACCCAATTTGTTTTGCTTCCGTTCACAAATTATGAGATTTGAATTGTTGTAGAATCGAAGGCTAGGTGCTAGTTCAACTGCAACTGATCCATTTCCCATTTTTTATTTCAACCATTAGAGGACGTGACGCATACAAATATTGCCATGTGGTTTTCACCTAACGGGCGATACCTATGTTTTGCACACTCCAACGACACGTCAGTGCTTTGGTTCTCGTACATGTGGTACGGATCTGCCAGCAAACCTTATACAACCGTGAAAAAGATTGCGTATCCAAAGCCTGGAACCCCAAACCCGCTTGTCAGCATAAAACTTGTCAACCTGCAGTCTTTGAATGAGAACACGACTGACATACCCACACATCAGGTTTTACAACCACCGCAAGATATGCTACAAGGGTATGTTCATTTTCTGTATACTAACAGAACGCAAGATGTGTGGGAATACCTATAGAGCTGATAGTATAAGGCCCCGTTCTCATGGAGGGTAGTTCTCTCGGGCAGGAATGTGACCAGCCTACCGAGCTACCTTAGACGAACCAACTTTTCCTTCATTTTCTTAAAAACAACTCGTCAGACCGTTTGTACAATAAAACGTTGAAGGGTCACCCGCCAGGTCAGGCCACTCGCTTTTGAAGGTAGAATCACCCAGCTTCTGCCGAGGACAATATTTTCCTAAACCATCAAGGAAAAGGTACTATGGCTAATCGTCAACCTTAAAGCATGCTGGTGCTTCATAGGTAAAACTATGGTACTATGGTTAATCATCAACCTTGCAGCATGATGGTGCTTTATAGGCAAGGTAAGGTAAAGGTACTATGGCTAAGTCATTAACCTTGCAGCATAATGGTGCTTCACAATTAAGATAAAGGTACTATGGCTAATCGTCAGTTAAGCAGCATGCTTCAAAGATAAGGTAAATATAAAGGTGCTATAGCTTATCGTACACCTTGCTGCTGGTGGTGAATCATGAAGACACAGCTCATGAGGTCGAGACTAGATCAACCGTTTAACGTCCCTGTTTTCGCACAGAAAATGATGATGATGATGAGAGACAGAGGTCTTGGTGAAGCGTTTATAATATTTTAATCAGCATACATGAAGGGAGGGTTGTCAACTTCCTGTACAAGCGTACATTTGTGTGTGTGTGTGTGTGTGAGATATATTTATCATTTTCATATATAAATATATTTTCTTGTGTAAAGGTGGGTATGTACAATGAGAGAAGTAGCTCAGTGTATGGTCAGTAATTATGTGCGCTTTTGTTCCAGAGAATTTTATTATAACAGTGTAGTTTGGGCAACAAAATCATTGGTCGCCATCGACTGGTCAAACAGACATCAGAACGTTTCTGTGGTAAAGACGTGCGATGCTACCAACGGAACCTGCACCGAGGTAAATAGTAAAATTTTCAAAGATTTATTTTTCACATCATTCATACATTCTTGTTACAATAAACAACAATAAAAATACAATATAGGTAGCGGGTTCAAGGGTAACAACACCTATAGGGTCAACAGAAGACCTTTGCACCATAAGGAAAATACATCTCAAAATAAATTCAGGGAATTCAGGTATATGAATTTATAGAGGCGTGCAAGAAAGTGTCTATAGACGTCTGAGAAAGGTTGAAAAGTTAGCAATAGGTCGTCTAATCAATTTTCTTTAAGGTTCTTTAACATTTTTCTCTTATTCTTGTATTCCAATTCAGGCATTACGCCAAGTGGTTTCCAATGGATGGATTGATACAGGGACTTACAGTGTATGTATTGTCCTACACCAAGCTGTTTTCCCATATAAATGTACGCGTTGAAAAACTTTGATTCAACTTGTTTGTTCTTTCATGTGCTAATATTTTGCTTTAACTCTGTTCAGGCTGATCCATGAGTTGGGACCGTGTGGGTAGAGTTTTCATTGATAGGTCCAATGGGCTTTATTCGCGCGGCGACTATAATGATCAATGGCCTTAAGCAATAGATTTGGTACCCCGAGCCTCGAGTTCAATGTTTCGGAACGAGTTTCGGTGGGGCAAAAAAAAGTTTAAATGCCTCGGGACTAAACATGGCTGCCGTGCCATTAAGGCCTATACTGAGTGTGCCAAGTGAATGCACTGATTAATTACGTCAATTACGACGTCACATGATTGGCGGCTATTTTTGTCAAAATTGACTGAAAGTTTACAAACTGGCACAAAACACTAGTTGTCTTGACAAACACAAGCTTAGCACATAAAAAACTTCCTTAACAAATTCTAATTTTGCATTTACAACTTTAACGGTTCCTCTAAGCGTATGAGGGCTTATTTTCATGGAGACAGTTTTCTCGGCTTGCCGAGTTTCCCGGCTCCATTATATTTTACCTTTTCGTTTACATGTTACACCAGATTGTTGAGTTCCCGTCTCAGCGAGCCGGGAACTTTTTGTTCTTTGGTGCATGTAAAGGAGTTAAACCGAGATATCCCGGCCTCCTGGCATGGGGCAACTCGCTTCATGTAAAAGAGCGAGTCACGACCGGGTGATGGCGCGAAATTTAATCCATGTTAAAGTGGTCTAGGCCAGACGGCATGCCATTTTTGCATGTAAATGGCCGGTAGTTACTGTCTTGGCTTGTCGGAACAACTCCCTCCGTGTTAAGAGCCTCCAAGAAAGATTTGAACACAAATATGTTTTTTTTCTTGTTTCAGAAATGGTTTTCTAAGGATGGGTCTTACTACGTGTGTAAAATGCCGTTTTCACAAGGGGTGAAAGAAGGTGCCTACCTTCACATCGGCAAAGTCGACATTCTTGTAAGTATTTTAAAAAAATGGTGAGGTGTTCCATATGAGTTCTGTATTTTGCTTCTATTTTGTATTGTCTGTAGTCTTGAGTGCCACATTCTCTTTCCTCTCCTAAGACAAAGACTTTGGTTGGGTCTAAGCACATGATACCCAGATTATAGGTGGCAATCTCGTTCACAGGCTCTTCCCTCTCCCGAGAGTAAGAGCCATGCTCATGTGACACTTAGATTCCAAATTTATGACCAACTTGAAATCCAATAATCTTTAAATTTCCTTCGAAATCAGTAACTTCCAAATTCTCCTCCTAATTATCCTTCAGAAAAATTCAAAATATTAGTGATTATTAGGTTATTAATGATTATTAGATGATTAAAAATAACTGAAAGCGAGTATCAAATATCAGTTGAATACACTTCTCACGTGATCTGAGTTTGCCAATCACTTGCGCATTCTGATCAATTCCCACCGTAACGGTATGTCTAACATATTAAGAGATAATTCAACCGCAGTTCCATTTTATTTAACGTCGAAGTAAACACCCTTCACTATATGAGTGAGGAGATACTGACGAACTGGATAACATATTGATAACATATCACGGTTCAGCTTGGTCACTGAGAATGTCTCGTAAGTTCCATGCAAAACAAATGTATTAACAAGAAAATTATTTATTGTTCCTCGTTTGTGTGTTTGTTTATTTAGTTGGTCTGTAGTTACCGTTTTACTCCACTCCGCCCTACTCGCCCTCTTAAGAAAATGCTTTTCAAAAGGTTTCCTAATGGAAGAAAACTAAATAATAATTGAAATGGACGAACACGAAACAAAAGGAGAACTACCCAACTTTTGTTTAGTAATTGACTATACATGAACCAAAACCCGATCGGTAACCGACTATGACGGATAATATACTTTATTAAATATAAAGAAGAGTGTCTTATAGGGTTTTCTGCCACTGAGAAATGTGGTATTGAGCACACGTAAAAAAATACGACAATTTTATTTGTGTAAATATCACTTTTCAGCAAATCATTGAAATAGTCAGAATATGTATGTATATGTTATGTATTTGCAGTATTTGTATACGTTTTATATAATACACAGAATAATACATAGTCGCTATTCCATATCACCGCGCGCCTGTGTATTATTCTCTATTTATTGCTGTGGAAATTTTCTAAGAGAAATGGTCCATGCTTAAAGTAGGTCTATAGAGTTATGGATGCACTTGTGAAGTTGGGAGAGCAGTCGAGAAGCTACAGAAGTACGAGGCGAACTCCAACGCTTCTCACCTGCTCACACAACTTCCCACATGTATCCATAACTTGATAGCTACACCCTAAGCATGGACCATTTCTTAAATAGCAGGCTTTTTGTCGCTAACTTAGATATGTTGATGTAGGAAGGACAAAAAGCCAGAGCCACTAATCTAACGTACGGAACTTGGGACGTTCAGATTATTCTAGCCTTTGACAAGGAAAGGGAAATTGTGTAAGTATCACTGATGCCGGTTATCGTCTGTCGACCAGACCCGACCAGTCAGCACAAACCCTTTATATTTATATATGTAGCACAATAACACAAAAGGGGTCTCCTGAAGAAACCCAGCCTTCTGATATGGACACAAAACTTGCTTCTCTTAAAATGTTCATAATTCCCTTGCTTTTAATCCCGATCGAGTAAAGGTTTCGGAAAAGACCGCAAAGGCGAGGATTAGTATTTTGGGCTCTTTCGAATTTGTTTATGAATGTCTCGATCAGATCTGTCAGTTTTGTGTCGATTTAGTGACGAATAACCACAACTTCGCTACATACTCCTGCCTGCAACACGGTTGGGGGAAAAAAGAGAGTTTTATGCTAAAACTCGCGCTACCGGATTGATCGTGGCAGTCAGAACGAATAAGTTCGTAGGTAGACTGGTGTAACTGGATCGGTTTGCTGTGGCTGCATGTGTGGAGGTTGGCACTCGTGTAAAAGGGCGACCGAGACCAAAAACGAACCCAAGGCACTGGCCCCACCCACTTATATCTTGTGTCGTCGGGAACAAGTTTTCAGCTGCAACTAAACTCAACCGTTACGGTTTCGATTGCAATTACTGCAAATATCGTGATGGAGGTGTTAGGTAATTAGGGACGCCTGCATAATGTTTTGTTGAAGGTGTCGGAGTTAGTTTGAGTGATAGTAGATATGGCTAAAAATCACCTTCTTGCAGCAGATATCGCACTGAAACGCGCTAGCTTTAAACCGAATCACAAAATATATTATATTGAAAGTTGAAAGGACGTTGATAAAGATTCGTCCATTGTACGAGTGAGATGCAAATCTTTAAACTTGTAAGCTTTTGGTACATCTTATGAATAGTGAGGATCTAAGCTGTTTAATGCCAATTAATAGTTTGTCTTACTGTCAGTAGATTGGAGCAGAGGCAGCAAATTAAAATACATTAAAAAACTACAGCAAATTGCTCATTTTCACTCTGCCCTTAAAGCGCATTGTATTCTGAACACGAGCGTTTTGCAAACTCACAGTTCTTATAAGATGATTTTAAAAGTGTTTCGTATAACAACAAGACACCGAATATGATGATGATGATACTAAGGATGATTATTATTATTATTATTATTATTATTATTATTATTATTATTATTAAATGTTAAAAATAATTACTTTGTAGGTTCTTTCGCAGTGCAGAGACTTCCCCGCGGGAGAGGCACATTTACAGGTTAGTTTGAATGCACGTGTTCAGTATCACGTCAATTTTAGGTCGAGGTTTTGATCAGAATCACCATCTAAAATATACAGCTGCTAAACTGAGTCCATTGACTAAAATGATAATGAGTTTTAATATATGGCAAAGATAGTACGCGCCCTCTGATTGGTTCTTGAACGGCCAGGATACCATACGGAATTGTTGATGCAAAACCGAATGTGCGAATTAAGTAAAGAGTTCCCACTTGCATGATGGGCTTGACGTTGGGAGAAAAAAGGCCATTAACCTCAAAACGTTCAGCCTCAATCAATCAATAACTTTATTTATGCACGGTAAATTCATCAGGTAAAACATCTATTAACTATCTAATATGTATATTGACTAAAATCAAGAAAATGTATGAAAATAAATATTAAATTAAATAACCTGCTTTCCATGAATGCCGTGCGAACAGATACATTACAGTCAAATATTTTCTAATCTGCAAAAAGACTGCTGCAGAGCAATTTGTTGCGAAAAATATTTAGAGATTCTGCTTGCTGCAAATCAGAGGGTAAGCTATTCCAAAGTACAGCGCCACTGTAGTTGAAACGACGCTCTTCAGTTTGATATTTCCCGTAAAGATCACACTCTCGGTTAATAATAAAGTTGACTTAAACAACACAGCGATTACAGGCCAAGTCAGAGTTGATTGTTTTGGTTTGAACTATAAAGGTGATTGGAAATAGGTTTTAGGTTTAACCCTTTCAGCCCCAGCCTGAGCCAGTTTATAAGCGTGTGCCTTACATTATCCAAAGAGAATGTGCAGTTTGGTTTAATATGAGAATATAGAAATTGTCAAACACTGCAAACTATCTTAGATGAAAAGTATAGAATTCTCCTAAACTGCGTACAAGAAAGCTACGGAGACAGTTAAGGAGAATTTAGCAATACATCATAAATTCATGTTTAGGGCAGCAGGGTTATCTACATGCCTATCGCTGTTGAAAATGAGTTTGTATTTTCTTTCATTCTCTTATCATATTTTTCCAGCCCGACGATTATTAGTTAAAAATTGTTCCTTTCTTTCTAGTATTGACTTGAAGAACAACAACAAGAAGGAATGCTTGACCTGCCAATTAGCAGTTACAGAAAGTAAGGGTACATTGATTTATGAGCTGTATTTTCACGGTCCCAGTACAGTAGTTGATATTTGACTGAAAGTGACGTCAATGTGATGTCATAATGCAAACTACCGTTTGTTTATGGACTTTATAGAACTATTATTAATAGACAGAATTGGTAAACCGTCAAAAACACTTATCATGTTTGGTATTAAACAGTTACATACTTCCCTCTTTTTTTGAACGAATCGTAACTATTTGAAATATAATGGGAACCCGACTAGATTAGTTTCAACGGTTATTTCCGGTGCCCAGCCGATGCATCGTGTCTACGTATATTGTATATTCAATATACAAAACTAGTGGAAATAAATGTTGTTTTTGTTGCTGCTGATAACCGTAAACCCCTCTCACAAACAACTAAAAAGCAGTATTCTAAAAGGTTTGGAAACCTACTGGCTGATGTTTTAGGAAGAGCTTTACAGTTGATGTCACACGGTCAAACGGTAAATTGTTAGAATATACAAAATTTGAACCTGTTCAAATATTTACCAGTGTATTTGACATGTTTATTCTACTCGACTGGAATTGCACCAAAATTAAAGCAAAGTGAAGGTCGAGTCAGGATGTTTAGATCAGTAGGGGGGCGTTATAGCTGCGCTATTTCTATCAGGTTATCACTAGGTACCCTTCAACAGACAAAAGGGGAGAATTTGCTGCCTCCCTGCGCCCCCCACCCCCCTCCCTCCCCTCAATTTTTTGCGATTTTCCATAGGGATTTTCAGATTTTCCGAAGAGGTTTGTAGTAGCCGTTTCCAGTTCATAAACACGCATTTTGAAGTGTAAATGAATTTGATTCTGGATTTACTTAAACTTTGAACAATTATGTCGGATTTATATATCGAGAAAAAATTAGATTTTTAATATTTTGCATTCATATGAAGCTATTTGCATTACATTTGCATTTTGCAGATGGAATATAAGAAAACAAAAATATTTCAATAATTCTTAATCTAGGAAAAAGGATACAACAAACAGTGGTTAACGGAAATGATTGTATCCGAAAATGGTTATAATATACAGGAGCGTACCCAGGATTT
>JANSTR010158317.1:0-10239 GCA_025434805.1 Antipathozoanthus remengesaui
ATAGCATTACCTTAGCAGCAGTGCTAAGCTTAGCAGGAGCTTAGCAATATTGGCCTGCTAAGTAATTGCTAAGTTCAGCTTAGCAGACCGATACACGGATTGTGGTCAGTAGATTTGGAAATGATTTAACCAGAGTTTGCCTGGATGCTCTGAGGTGCCAGCATAAACAACCTCACAACCATGAAGGTTACCGGTAACTTTCTAAGGTGAAAAGCAAACTTCTCTCAACCTGTTATAAGGCAGCTATGAAGACAGATTAGGAGAATTTAGGAACATATCATGTTGTGTTTGGGGCTGAAAAGTTTGCAATTTTTTAATGTTCTTCAAAACACTGTATTCTGTTACATTAAATTATCACATTCAATCAATCTTAGCAAAATTAATGTGGTTGTGTTTTCTTTACAGGAAGTTGGACCGACCACCATTTTCATGTCCAGACCCTTCCAAGGTAAAAATAATCTTCAGCAACAGTTCACCATTTACAACATTGCCGTCAATTCCCAAAGTTGCAGTAAAACCTGGTCTTTCTGTTGTGCCACCACTTGCTGCTACGGTTCCAGCAACACAGTAAATTTCTGCATTGTAATGATGACAGAAGGCAGGCCCATCTTGGGGCATATGATCATCTGTTGCATGTGAAACACACAGTTCAACTTGGTGTATTCACAGTTTGAGAGGCAGTTGATCAAACTAAAAAGCTTCATTGTTTGAAGTTTAGGGTCACTTGAAGGTCACTAAAATGCCTTCTTGTTCAAAGACACTGTGTGGTCATGTTTAAAGTTTATCAACAATATTAAACTGGTTAGTATTTAGTTCAGACAAACATTTTCATAGACATGGCTTATTCTATTGCATGACTGTTCTGAACTAGTCTTGTGTTTTAAAAACCAACTAGAGTTTGTTTAAAATTAATATTATAAACCACATTTATGAATTTTGAGGAATTATTAACATTGCCAATTGAAGTTTACTTGTGTGGCTGGAATGTTGATTAACACACAAGCATGGTCGATAAGTGTGACTGTAGTTTGTGTTGTGTGAAGTTGGAGTTGTTGTTTGAGTGAAATAAGATGTAAAAAGTGTAAAATTGAAACGTAAGATATATAGCAGTAAAGAACTAAATTATACTCTCTTGTACTCCTACTTGTCAATGATCTTTGGAATTAACGTGGAACTTTTATAGAAATTATGTCTTTAAAGACTAAATTCTTTACTTAAGAGCATACCTTGTACTTACTTAATTTTATGCATATTAACATTTTTTGTTCACTTTTTTATTGAAAAAATAAAGTTCAATAATAACAGAGTTTTTGGAAAATTATTTTCACATCACAAAATTTACTTGAACAAGAAATTTGGTTGAGCAAATACATTTAAAAATATTGAACACATCTAAATTTAAAGTTGCTACTAGTACAATGGACTGTCAAATTCTTATTAGACTTGATTCGAGAGCCATTGAAGAAGTCAATTTGTTCATTCTGAATTGATAGATTCATTTGAGTTGTGTTTTAGGGTTGATCAGTTTTAATATTCCAGATAAAATTATAAGGACTAAGTTTCACAATTTTTGGAAATTATTTGTAATTTTAATAATGCACAACATTAAGTCAGAGTAAGGTAGCTATTGTGAAGTTCTAAATAATAATATTAATCGCTCTTGGATGTAAATTTTCCTATAAATAAATATTACAATACATAAGCATATTTTTAACATCAGAACTTTACATTTAAATGCTTTGTTCAGTATGTTGGTCTTGAAAATGTCAGCGCTTAGTGGTAAGAGTTGCCGTTTTGTTTGAACAAGTTATCTACATGGCAAGTTTTTAGTTTTCATTTTTGTTAATAATAGTAAAGTTCAAAGTTTTCTGGGAAGTGTTCTTACTTAATTAAGTTAAGTGCTGTACTAAAGACGTGCCAAATACTATGACTCTCATTCTAATCAATTTAAAAAATAATCCAGAAGTTCCTGACAGTCTCAGAAAATATAATACGAAACAAATTCCAAAGAAGGACATTCTGAGCATTTTAAAAAATAATAATACTAATAATTGCTTTAAACTGTACAATTAAACATCTTGGAAGCTTGTCCAGTACCATTTTTGCTTGCCAAATTGGTAGGAACATTTTATTTTATTATTTTCTGATCTTCAAGTGCCATTGGCACAGTATCGAGAGAAGTTGACATTATCAGAACATTGTTCTGACTGGTCAGAACTGACAAAGTTGAGTAATGCTGGAAGTGCTCTCTTTGTTCTTGGAAGTTGTGTTTTTTCTGTTTCAATATAATATCTTTGTGCTGATTTTATACAGACTGTGTTATTGCATAGTACTTGTTTCAAACAAATGCCACATTGTTCAGTTGTTGCTTCTCACACCTGTCCATGCCTTTCATTCATTCGTTTCTTACATGACATAATTATAGTAATTTATTTTAAATTATTTTGGAGAACTTTTTGTTCTTACTGGAATGTCTTTGTGGCCATGTGTAGTTAAGAGAATGCACTTACCAGTCATTCATCCTCCATTGCTTAATTCAATATAATTATTATGACCATTCAATTTTGATCAAATAGTTATATTTATAACAGTATTTTCTCTTAAAGTTGCCCCTGCAGCATTTTAGACTTGTCCAAATTATTCAATTTCCTTGTTTTTGTCTGTCAGAGGAAAGTGTCCTAAAATGATTACATTTACCTAACAATATGGCTGTTTCAATTTCAAAAGCAATAACTCGACAGAAAGTGTTCTAAACAAAGTTAACTTTGATTGTTGAATGATTTGTTGAATGCTTTGCTTTTGTAAGGTAAACTATATTTTTTCCTGTATTTAATATTTCCGAAACAACATATATCTAGTAGTTTGTTATTGGTACCTTCAACTTCTGTTACAAAGAAATTAATTAAAAGTTAATGAACATGAATGCCAAAAACCCCTTTTAGAAACTATCGCTTATCTCCACATGACTTGATGCAGTGCTGTCATATTTGAGATTTAGCGATACTAATAACAGTTCCTGTGATTTATCAGTTTTATGATGCAATAATTTTGTTACAAGTATACAGTTTATTTTTTAACTCTAATCCTGTTACATTCCTTAAATTATTTTATTTTAAGAATATCATTCGTCATTCACTATTACTTAGAACATAATAAAATATCAGGTAACAAATTCAAGCAAACCATGACAACAATAAAAGTCAATTGTGGGTTTTCAGAAACTAGGTAGAACGTTGGAATAATAAATTTTTGCTATTCATATATTTGTAAATCGTCTTCATTAGGACAGAGTTAAGTAATCTGTAGTCTTCAACTTGTATGGAGTTTTGTTTTTAATCCTGACCAGTGTTAGTTCTAGAGATGTTTTTCCTTGCTTCAATTCATCAGAGTAGAATAGATTTGTAATGTCTTCTCTGTAATTTATTGTACAGAATTTAGGTGGATTTTCAGCATTTCAACACCATTCTGTATCATTCTTGTCTATCTATACTTGTGTGCAATGGGCCATTTTTTCAAATGGCAGATTTTTTGCAACTGAAGTTTTTGCCAACTTTCTAAAATTCAGCACTTTGGGCCTGACACATATCTTTTGTACATGTTGATCCTTGACATTTTCTTTGAAAGGTTGTTGAATGGTTCAGATTCCCTGAGTCACACAGTATTTAAAGTAATGATAATCGGATCATTTCTGTAGTTAAGCACAGGCCAAATGTATTTTGCCTGGTTAAGTTACTTGCAATAAACCAATGTATTAATGAAACCTTGTCATTATATTTTTTTCTACAAGTTGACCTTGTTAATCCTAAGAGTGTTGAATTATGAGGGGCTGAATTTGCATATCTTGTCTATGTACATTTCCTGTGACAAGTTAGGGTTATTTTGTAAATGACAGCCCATCCTTGGAAAGACAGCTACTAGTAAAGGCCCATTACTCAAGCAATTTTTGTTGCAATTTCCATAATTTGTAATTTTATCTCAGCCAAGTTGCATCAAGTTTCGTGAAGTTCAAAACGTTTTATTAATTAATATTTGTCCTGCAAGGGCAGATGGCTTAAAGGTGCTATTTTAAGTTACAAAGCAAGTTCAAGAAAAATTGTAATGGAAATCACAACAAAAATTGCAGCAAAAATTGCTAGTGTAAAGAGGCCTTTAAGGGCAACCCTTTGGTGCACTCTGCAAAAAATATCTTGAATTCGAATGCAACAGAAGGCTAAAACCACAAAAGGATGAGCATGGATGAAACCTGCATAGGGTTGACAAGAATTGTTCATATTAACCCTTTCACCACAAGCTATTTTCAGCCATTTTTATGATAATTCAGTAGTGATAGCTTTTTGAAAATAACAGCCCTTGATCAAACACAAGGCTCCTCCTTGCACCAGGCCGAGGTGACCTGGGACTGAACATGCAGAGAATTGTCATTTTGCCACCCACCACACACACAAGCAGTCTCTCTTGACACTAGAATTTTGACCTGTCCCCAAACACCTATTAATTAAATAGGACGTGAAAAGATTTATATATATTATCAGAAGCTCATAAGACTAGTAGTTCTGATATTATGTACATAACCTTTCAGTGAATAGAAGTGGCCAAATATCAATAATCAACTACTACTACTACTAATATTAATAATAATAATAATAATAATAATAATATTTCGACTAAATTCATATTATTGTCCTCTGCAAGTTATGACATTCATTAAACACGGGCCGGGTTGCCTTGTCCATGGCCTATTCAAGGGTCATTGAAAGGAGGTATGAGCCAACTCATTTATTTATCAGCCCGTATAGCTTTATACAATGTTGTCCAAAAAACTATCTAGTTCCATACGAGTTTGTTTAGATTTTGATAAAACGTTAAACATTCAAGACATAAAAAACAACCAAAGACTCGATGTGTTTCTCTTATTTTTTCTAGTGCAGTAACCGGAAATGACTTGAGTGTGTGTGGTATTTACGTCCTGCTAACAGATTTCCACCATACCATCCATTGCGAAAAAGACTAAAAGCGATAACTTTGAAAATTAGCGCCAAATTTCCAGTGCTATTTTATATTTCAGATGCGCTGAATGCGTTTGATGGTGGCACACGGCACATTTTGGGACCAAATGGGACTGCCGGCATCTGGGCCACCTATCCACAACCTTTCCTGTCCACTTGGAACGGCTTTGGAGATCAGGTACTTCATTGATGACTATACATGATAGAACAATCATCCAATGGCAGAAATTTTTTTTTCATCTTTCAGGCTTCTCTTTTGTTAAGCTCGTTCCCAGGCTCTTCAGACTCTCGTTGGGTCTGGTCACGTGGCACCCAGATTCTGGGTGGTAACAAAATAAAATAAACTGTTCTTATTCAGCCTAGTGAAGAGGAGAACATGTTTTATTTTCATCTAAACAAATGCAGAGGTACATTTTATTTGTTTGCTACCACCCGGACTCTGGGTGGCACGTGACCAGACCCAACCAGGGTCTTTCTTTTCGGGAGAGGGAAGAGCCTGGTAACAAGTTAACTCTAAATATATCGGGATTTCTCAGAATAAAAAATGAACTAAAGGTGGACTCATTTATCACAAAACACCATACTTTAAACTGTTCTAAAATTGATGCGGTTTTTCATACGGAAAGAAACTAGGAGAACAATATATTCTTAAGTGACAGACTTTTTAAGTTGAGAAAATGGCGGTTGAAGTTCAGCACCTCAGAACGCTCAATAGCCTCAATAGCTATTATTCCTGGGACTTTGTCGTATTATATACACGAATTCGGTTGGTTGGTCGTTTCGGGTCCCTTTTGAGACCTGAACTCCGCTTTGTCTATACATTTTAAAAGATAGTTTCATTTTTCCAAGAGTACAGGCTGGGTTAAATAAATAAGACAAAGATGAAATAATTATAAGCAGACAAAACAAACACATTGCACTTCTCAGAATACACGCACTGTTCAAAAATACACCCCATTATGTTCACAAATAGAACGACAAAATCTGATTTCTTCGCCCGGGGATGGGGGGTCTTCGCCCAAAGTCTGGGTAGGGGTATGCGGCCCGATATCTCAAACCCTGACCCTATTCCAGACCAAAAACGGCAAATATCTATACCCAATTTCAGGCAACATACCCTATAAAGAAATAATTTTCCATGGCAGCAAAATTCTCCTAAACACTACACCCTTTTCCAGACTAAACAGCAACATTTATACCCTATTTCAGACCAAATCGGCGCAATACCCGTATGACCATTTTTGGGAGTTACCTCCTCCCGGGATTTCTCCTCACGTTTACTTCAGTAAACGCAAGAAATATATGTTTTAATCCTTTCAGCCTCAGTCAGTTTATCAGCATGTGTCTTCTCCTTACATTAGTTAAGCAAAATGAGTTGTTGTCACTGGGAGAATAAAGCAATTAATCATACACAGCAAACTATCGAAGATGAAAAGAAAAATTCTCACAACCGGTTTAGAAGGAAGCTAAGGAGATAGTTTAGGAGAGTTGAACAACACATCATAGGTCGTGTTTCGGGCTGAAAGTGAAAGGATTATATATTAACGCTTTTTGTGGGTTTTCCCAGTTCTTCGCCACAGCGATGCTAGTTGGGTGCGTGTTTGCCATCACTGACAAGCGCAATGTCGCGCCCGATAAATCCATCGCCCCTGTTTTTATTGGTCTGGTTGTGTTTGTGATCGGCGCAACGTTTGGCTTCAACTGCGGTTATGCAATCAATCCCGCGCGAGACCTGGGACCAAGGATCTTCACAGCCATGGCGGGCTGGGGCTCAGGCGTCTTTACGTGAGTTTGTCTCATAAAGTTTTTTACACTAGATGTAACATGTTTGACATTACACCATGACCTTACATACTTGATATTACACACTGGATAATGTAACATGCTTGATATCATATATTAGGATGTTACATGCTTGATATTACACACTCGATAATGTTACTAATGTTACATGCTTGATATTGTACACTGGATAATGTAACATGCTTGATATCACATACTGGATAACGTAACATGCTTGATATCACATACTGGATAACGTAACATGCTTGATATTACATACTGGATAACGTAACATGCTTGATATCACATACTGGATAACGTACCATGCTTGATATCACATACTGGATAATGTAACATGCTTGATATCACATACTGGATAACGTAACATGCTTGATATTACACACTGGATAAGGTAACATGTTTGGTATCACATTAGGATGTTACATGTTTGATATTACACACTGGATAATGTTACATGCTTGATATCATATACTGGATAATGCAACATGCTTGATATCACACATTAGGATGTTACATGCTTGATATTACACACTGGATAATGTAACACGCTTGACATCAAATACCAGTTGCAAGGTATTACATGGATACATTATTTAACAGACGTAAAGTTATACAAGAGCAGGTTTCTTTGAAAATCTGACAACACTCATCGTCTTTCATTCCCATGCAGGGTCTCTCACCACTGGTCCTGGGTGCCGATCTTGGCTTGCTTACTGGGTGGGGTCGCTGGTGGGATCATGTACCTTCTGTTTATTGAACTGCATCATGACGCCATTGAGGAAGAAGAACTGCAGGAGGTGATAGTGGCGGGAAAACATCAAGGCACTGTGGAACTGACCGGGATGACAAATGGTTCACCGGTCAGCGGAGGAAGCATGCGCAAACGTGATATTGGGACCAACAACGAAGGGCTTGTAGAAGGAGAAGTAACCAGCCCCCATTACGAACCACTCAGATCACCCACGCCGCAGCCATCGCCGAGGCCAGGGGCATATGCAGTCGTCGAGATGTCAAAAAATGCAAATAACTCTTTGACAAACTCCTCGCGTTTGTAAAAGATTCATAACCACAACATAAGCTTAGTGATTCGCTACATGATTCTAGTACATAGTTTTTCAACTGAAACTCGAACTTGGATCCGCGTAAATGCTACACTTTCCTTTTTTAAAGTATGAAACTTCTGTTCCCAAAGTGGAAACTATCTAGCAAAAATGAGTTTTCTCCGTTTGAGGTGTCATTTCAGGGGAAATGGTGTGTGATTCTGACTCACCGGGCGGTTAACTAGTTCAAAGATTGCGGCCTCGTTCACGCAAATAACGAGACTCCTGGGCAGTGGCGGATAAAGGGGGGATGTGGGGATGTGAACCCTCTTTTCGTTGCCAATGTTAATCGTTTTTCTGACGTAAAATTTACAGGTGCTTGGCACTTCGTTTCTTAGTGTACTACTACCGTTCAAACTTCCTGGATCCGTCACTGCTGGGAATAGAGTAGAGGGAATGTCCTCATTTAGTTTCTTCTTTTTGCTTTTCTTCTTTGCAGATGTTTGTCACTGGGATATCCTTTTATTGACAAACTTGAAACTCTCCCGGCCTTGGTAGCCAACGGCCGTATACGTGTAACAAATAGCTTTATGCAAATCTTTTTATTGCGACGTTTGAGTACATGTCGTCTCCATATCATGTACTTTGTTCCTTCCACTGCCAACCACTACACCAAGACTGCCTAACATTGAGAGTGTTTTTTTTAACACTCATCTTGATTTTAAATTTCCAAAGCTGATGTACAATTTTAACACTAAATTAAATTTATAAAATTTTGAATTTGAATTTTTAAAAGCACCCTTAAAATATTCTCTCTTTTTAAAACTTTGTTTTCACTTATTCAAACCGTATACTACCATTATTCAAATCATCAGTTTCAAAGCTAAACAATATTAGAACTGTCAGTAAATTTCCCTGCCAGCCATGCAAGAAACCAAAAGAAGAGATATTCCTAGTTGAAAATTTACAATGCTTCTTCCGTCCTATTACGGCCCACAGTAACACTTACGTATTCAAAAATATTACTATGATATCACCAAAATATCTTGGACGGGTTTCTTGGCTTGTCATATACTTTCTTAAAACTATGCTTTTGTATTTCAGAATTGTAAATGCAAAGTATTAAAATGATTCTATTTGACGAATTAGTGCGTATGTAACATTGTCACAACTTCGTCTATTTCGGATTCCATTAATCAAACAAGATTCCCTACAGAACGGTGTGTCTGCAGACAAATGAAGATCATGATGTCACATATCACAGATCTTCAGAAATTCACATTGCGTAGTTAGTTCGGCACGTTCGTCCACTTACAACTCAAAACACACTCAGAGCAACGGAAAAAGTGGAAATAGCCTATTTTTCCCCTTAGCAACCGCTACTTACTCTATAGCTTAAGCCCTCTCTTTAGAAGGGTAATGATCTCTTCATTTTCGTTTCCGCCTTCATTTGCAATATCCAATGCTGTCCTTCCTGCTTTATCTGGAATGGTGACATCGCTGTTATGATCTAAAAGCAGATTAATAGCTTCGTGGGATTGGCGTGTCACGGCGTGATGTAAAGGCGTGTTACCTCTACCATCCGCAACATTAGCATTCGCTCCGTGCTCTAGTAAAGTCTTCACACAGTCGACGGCATACCGTGTAACAGCTAAGGTTAGGGCCGTGTTGCGCATTCCGTCAAACGCGTTTGCATCGGCGCCGTTGTCAATCAAAACGCCGACAACCTCAGCGCCTCCTGGTTTTATTGCTGAATGTAATGCAAGTGCTCCCCAGTCTCCTGGTATATTTGGGTCCGCACGGTATTTTAAGAGAATATTCGTGGTAACAACGTCTCGCCGAACGGCAGCAAGATGTATTGGAGTGTTCTCCATCGCGTCCTTTGCGTTTGGGTTGGCGCCGTGCTCGAGCAGTGTTTGTATAAGTGCAGAACGGGAGTTGATGGCAGCCATGTGTAATGGCGTTCTTCCGTCTGAATTCTTGGCCTGAGATTAAACCAAATTAAAAAGGTATAATTAGTTAATTACCCTATACACCGAAACTAAGAACAATCAAATGCATAGAACGCTGACAAACCCAAAAGTTCGTAATTAAATGGACATGGAACAGTGGAATGGGGGTGCCGGCTAGGATGAGGAATGGCGGTCACACGAAACCATAAAGAGGCGAGGAAGGAACTGCCTCTGAGCAGAGCGCACACAACAGTGGAATTCGCCTTGCGTGTGCTCAAAGTAATATGGACAGGAAAACCAAAATATCTACAGACTGACCAACCTCGTTACCTCTTCTTACGAAAAAATCTCCAGCATGGTCTGGGCTTCCTTCTGATAAGAGATGACTAAGAAATGGTGAACTAACTTTTACTTCTCTGGGCCGTTGGCAGCATTTTA
>JANSTR010158328.1:0-10239 GCA_025434805.1 Antipathozoanthus remengesaui
AAAAAAACCCCCCCCCCCCCCCCTCGGGTTTCTTGGGTTTAAGAATGCGCTAATTTACTGATTGCCAAAAGTTTTGGCACAACTGTTCTTTAATTATAAACACAACTTTTGAGCCTAATTAAATGACGTCATAGCTGATAACGTCATCACAGTAAGTTACGAAATTTGCTGTTGCTTTCAAAGATTGTGTTTTGCTGCAAAAAATGAGTGGAACTTATTTATTTTTGTCTATGAGACAAATTGTGTAGCGAATATTCATGTTTGTAATTACTTCCAGTTGTTTTAGAAAAATAAATGCATTTAGAACCAAACCAAAAATAGAATTGGGGTTCCAAATGACCCCCCCCCCCCTTATGCCTTTGTGTAACTTTTTTTTCTTCATGCATTCTAGGGTTAATGTTTTCTGGTGATTGCATGTTTGTATTGCTAACGTCAAATGCTTCATTTTATTTCCAATAAGATTATTTGTTATTCATCTTTCATCTTCGTCTAATTATTTTCAGGGATGATGTATCAGCTATTTAAATAAATGTTGTTTTCAAAAAGAGATCAGTTGTTGAGATGGGTGCATTATTATAATTTCTTCTTCATCAGAGCAAATTAGGAACTTTGGTATCCGAATTACCTTGGTCGTAATGACTTCCTCGCCAGGAACAATACTTGATCCTCAGAGTATTGCTATTTAGACCTATTTACGAATATTGCATTTTTAAAGTCGACTTCTTTTAAAATAGCTGTATGTATATACACTAATGTAGTTTGATCAGGTTAGTGTCTTCTGTTTTAATGCATCATTTGATATTCCAACATGAACCAATATTCGTTTCATCAAAATCTTTGACACACAGATTTCTACTGACACTCTAGTTGCTGCAACTCGATAGACGAAGGGAGTTTGTGGTTGTTCAACTACAGCCCTTAAGCAGCAAGTTGTGGATGTTATTCTGAGAGCTAGAGGCTGTAAGCAATTCATAGCACTGAAATATTATAGATTTTAAAAGGTGTCTCCATCGACAAATATTTTTTGCCAGTGCACATTTATAATTGTTGTTTTCCAAGTCGTAATTAATTGTTGCCGATAGGTACGTCAATAAGTAACGATGTTGTTGCGGATGTTGATAATGTGTTTTTCTTTTTGTCTTAATCTGAAAGCAGGAAGATTATAAAACAGAAAATATCATAACATTGTCTTGTAAACACGTGAATACCCTAAATCCATAAAGAACATAAAACCTCTTCGAAAATATATTATTAATAATCACGAAATCTCATATTGTATGATTGATATAAACATTTCTGCGGTAGTAGCTGGAGGTTGTAATAAATGCACAGTAATAAAAGCTAAATTTTGGAGCAAAATTTCATTTAGCGGAGAGATGGTGTATCATATAGTCACAACAAGGATTTCACCCGCAACTGTCATATATACATTCACAGAATGATATAAATGCTGCAAAAATTACAATACTGCCGTTCTTGTTTCTCTACAATGCAACCCAACTGCAAGCCAGGTATTAATATAGATAAACGCTTTACTCTTCAAGTATAAATAATGCTGTAAGTTGCTACTATTATGCATTCGGACATCTATAAGCAGCCGGCGGGTTAAGACAAACGTTAATTCATATAACTCTGAATCAAAGCACCTCATCTTGCTAGGAAGTTACAGGAAGCTATTTCATTTGAGCGTTTTTTGATATTCTATTGCAAACTGGAATATTATTTCATGTATAGTAATTTAAAGCAGGAACAAAACAAACGATTGTTACATTAACAACACTCCGAACGTCAGTGGACGTGAAGCGTCTTTGCTTCCTAATGAGTTATCAATTTTTAGCGTCTTTAACCCGTAAACATTTCATGTGAAAAAGTTTTCATAAGTTAAAATGTGAAATGTATTGATTCTTCATAAAAACAATACATATATATTAATAAGTCAGTGATAAAGATTAAAAGAAATTGAATAAAACAAACGTTTTTGAACTTACATGTTCATCCGTTTTTTATTAACTTTTTATTAAGTTTTACATATGCGAAAATGTATTGTTTTGTAGGTGCAATAGACATAGAGAATCGTCGCGGCTATGTGGATGTATATTAATATACCGATGCCAATATATGCCAATGTTCTTGTTTACTCTTTCTCTATAAGTTAAGTTTTCAGCTGTTTTCATTCCGAGAAGGAAAATGACTTGCATTGATTCGATAGACGTGGGTGGAAAGATATACTGTTGTTCATTTGATTGGACCCCAATCGATTGTTGCTTTGATATACTGTATTGATTATTGGGAAACGATGTTAACAAACTTAGCAGAGCATGCACGCAATTGCTGTGGTCGTACGTGGGTATCTGATCTAATCACTTTCACATAAAATTAATGATTCACGCCGATCAATAAGTCTTGGAGAGATAATTATTTGAAGGCTCCTTCTGCTATGAACGACAACTTACAAGAATTCAATCCTAGTTAACGCATTTCCCTTTAGGTTTCAGTAAAGGGTGATCAGAAATTTTACATTATAAGAGCGAAATAGTTGAGTAATTATCCAATATAGCTAGTGCGGTCAGATTTTCTTAACACAGGTGAAAGACAAACAGTTTGTTTTGAGTTTCCGGCAGAGAAAAATATTCGCCGAAACTACTTTGTCTTTCAAGCTGCGAGGAATGTAGATTGCACCTCGATGCTTCATAACATCGATTTATTATGATCCAGTATATTATCCTTTTCCAACCCGTCACAATATTCAACGTGTACTATTAAATTATAATATTATATGCAACAGCAGTTTTTTGCACTTAGGCTGAGAGTGGTAAGAACCATTTCTGTGTGCCCTGTCAGTCTTAGATATGTCCACAGGAGACCCAGCCTCGTGGTAATAATAGAATTTTTAAGACTTTGTATGGGAATTTCGAATCTGGCCGATATTAGCTGACACTACAAAATCAAATAAACTCTGACTTAACTGAAGTGTTGTATGTGTCGTTGTTGTTCCCTGGTAGAAATTTCAAGACATTAGAACGGTTTTTAGACCCACATTTCTCCCCTACCAAAGTTTCGCCGAGTGTTAAAGCGAGGGAACCCGACTTAGAATGAGAAATTCTGCGATGATCGAGTGTGGATCAAGTTCGCGATCGAGTTTCCATCCTTTCCATTTCATTTGGTAGGGGAGAAATGTGGGTCTAGCTGAAACCGTCCAAATGTCTTGAAATTTCTACCAGGGAACAACAACGACACATACAACACTTCAGGTAAGTCGGAGTTTATTTGATTTTGTAGTGTCAGCTAATATCGGCCAGATTCGAAATTCTCATACAAAGTGTTAAAAATTCTATTATTACTACGAGGCTGGGTCTCCTGTGATATGTCTTGAAAATCGGTTCCGACTTTCTTTTGACTTTGCTTAATCTTAATTGGAATCACACAAATTGCCTGACATGCTTCTTTTAAAACAATATATCTTGTAATTGTTGATTGCAAATACATCAAGAAAGGTGTACTAATTTCAATTAAAAGTAATTTTAAAAGTACAAGCAGAGCCGCAAAGCTTGAACTCTTGATGTTTTCTTAAAGATGGAGAAATTATAGTAGCTGTTTTTTATGTAAATTAGTTTTAGTGTTTTAATATAAATTTTATCGGCTGTTGCTAGACAATAACTATAAAGAAAGTTTATGATATATTGAGAGAAAATCAGTGCCGGCTATCAAAAACAACATTCTTCCGCCTTACATGTTTGTCATAGAGTCTACAATAACATTATCCATCAAATTAAGTCGGAGATAGATATTAAACTCATCCTATACGAAAGTATGTAATCAAAGTACAGTTTATATGCGCAAGCGGTTTGTCGATTGAATTGTTATATTCTATAAAATGCATAAAATAATGTATGTCCTATGAGCTTGGATAAGAGAAGACTAAAAGTTATGTCCTAAAACGCCATGTACATTAATTCATATATGATTGCGCTTCCTGTCGTTGTTGACAAAAGCTAGTATTTACACTTGTGATTCTGTATTACCCCTACACGAGTGCTCGATATGTTTGCCAGAGATTGAAATTTCTCTCAAAGTAAAGAAGAATGAACAAGGAATTCTTAGAGTGAGTTTTCTATATTTAAGATGTGGATTTCTTCGCAATCTCTTTAAATTTAATAATTGACTAAGATATACCATTTTAAAATTATATTATCCCTTAAGCTAAAAGAACTTCCATACTCATTTTAGCTATAATGAGAATTATGAATTTAATGTAATGTAAACGACTGAAAAGCAAAGCTTATAAAGCGACAGGCCGGATCTGAACTTTTCACGTGATTGATTATTGAAGAAAAAGAAGTTAAAACGAGTATGAAAGACACAAACATTACATGTACCTCTTTTTTGATCGGTGCTCATCTTTTTTGCCAATTTACTGCTATCTTGACATTTATTCAACGCAGACTTTTTGGCTGCTGTAAGTATAATTTATTAATGGGTTACTTTGTTGCGTACACTTTTGAATTATTATTTTCGTTTGTACAATACTATATGCAAGTAAAACTATAAAGAAAATATACTTTTGAAAAGAGCAAAAGCGTCAAAATCGTCAATGCCAGGATTTTCATATCAAAGATCGAAATTCTGCAAATATTTTTGTATTTATTTTTGTGTTGTGTTCCTGTTTGTATAGTTTGCCTCGGAAATCTGAAAATCTAAAAGGTCTTTAAAGGTGGAATATTAGCGATAATCAAACATCTTCCGACCCACCGACCGTTTCATTAGTCTAGAGCTCTATCAGTTGTTATTCCATAAAATTATTAACAACAACAACAACAGTAATTTATTTTTGTATAATTATAATTATATCATCAGATATTAAGAAATATACTTGGTATACCAGAACAAATCTGCAAAAGACACTTTCAGGGGCCGCGTAGCAAGTTTTAGACTGGGTGGGCACTACCACAAGCTCCGAAGGCCCGAGTATCAAGCGTTTCCTAGGGAGTCCGGGGGTATGCTCTCCCGGAAAATTTTGAAAATTTGAGCTTCTAGAATCGCTAGAAATGCATTTCAAGTAATAATATGATAATTGCAAAAAATGGTCATGAATTATATAACATCACATTATATATAAACATCATCCACTAAAGACCAACGCCCTTTTCATCATGATGAATCGGCAGTCAGGTGAGATTAGGGTTTCAGTAAAAACTTGTCCTCATTGTTATTTAAAAAGCGTAAAAACTTGTAAGTAAGTTTCTTTTTTCAACTTTTTCTCTTAAAATTGAACACGGAATTCTTAAGGGAACATATGGCAAAATTATTGGGCGGGGGCCACTTCTCCGCGGTCCCTGACTCTTGCACTAAAAGGTTCTATGTTGAAATAAAAGTTAAACGTTCTTTTACAGTTTGGAAGAACATTTAGAAAATAACAGTGTAACAATTAATTTAACATGCAGCTTGTTTTTATTGACCCTAAGTAATTATCGTCATCATCATCACCATCATCACCATCACCATCATCATCACCATCATCATCATCATCGTAATCATCATCGAGATCATCATCATCAACAAATTTTTGGGCTTTTTCCATTATATAACGGGGAATTCAATTCCAGGGTTGAAGTTTTGTCTTGGATGTTTGCTTAATTTTCATATTTTTTGGTCTTTTTTAGTTTATTTCGATTATAACTCTAGGGAGCTTCATTTTATTTCAATGGATGGCACCCTTGTTAAAAGAAAAACTTTTAATGAATTCTGACGATATTATAGTAACGTCACAATAGCTAAGAATAGAAATTTAAAATGGAGGCCAGTGACGTCATACTAGTATAACATCATCATAATTTGTTTGAAATCTTGTGTTTCTTTTGTGTGTTAGTTGTTTCAAAAATCATTCGTTGAAATAGCTGCAAAAAAATAAGGATTTATAAGAACGGACATTGACTGAACTCCCTCCCCCACACACTTCTTCGCTTTTTAGATTTTGCTATTACAACTGATTATATTATCCCATCTATTAGCTACTGCTCAAGTATTTAATGTTGTGATTTTCCTTGTGATTTCCAAGCAAAAGTAAACTTAACACAATTTTGACAAAATGCTATTTTCAGGGCTATAGTGTCATTATTATGTAACTGTAATGTCCGACAACTAGTGCAATCTAATTACCTTCAAGCGATCTAGGCATTCTAACTTACCTTCAAATTTCATAGCAATAGCGTTAGTAATTCCCGAGTAACAAAAAGGATAAGGGGCTTCATAAGCACCCCTTCCCTCCGTCACAGGAACTTTAAAAAGCGCGGGAGGAATAGAGTTTCAACCAGTTTTTATATTTAGGAATTTTCAAGTTTACTATAAAAAGGTATATCTAGTTACACAACACTCGGATTATTCTACTCTTCTCGAGAAACCGTCCGTTCTTTAAATGTTTCATTTTCTGTTTACACTCGTTCTAGTGCACGTGATATTACACTATATCTCTTGGTATAGCAGGGGCCGCGGAGAGGGAGAGGCTGGTGGGCGCCCCCCCCCCCCCACATGTTTCAAAATTGAAAGAGGTACTGACAAAATGTATTTTAGCCCCCCCACTTCAAGTCAATATCAGCCCCCTCCCTCTAATTTAAGAGCAGCTGCGTGGCGCCTGTATAGTTATCTTGATCTCCACGAATAGTGAGGATGCTGTTCTTGTGGAGGTTCTTCGCCAGGTAGCTTTGCTTTAGTTGCTTCATTTGATGTAATGCCTTTTGATGTAATCCCCTGAATTTTTCAGTATTTGGATAATGATGTTACGGTGAAACAGGAGAAAATTTTTTTTGCTTAGCAGAATTGAATGCGTTTCTTTTAATGACAAAGACATGTCAGTTCAGCGTATACGCTAAGTATCGCCTTAATTTTTATTGACAAAATGAAATTTTAGAGAAATTTGTTGTTCAGTAATAATTTACACTTTGTTTACTGTTTTTAGATGAGTCTTTTCATCGAGAACACTGAGGTTGAATTACTCCTAAAGAATATGATAAGAACAGACTGAGCCCCGGGGGATGTCAAATCAAATTGTTGCCATCCTGAAGAATAGTGGCTTTTCTAATTCTCTGCTTTGTTTCTGTGCGGTGGCTGTTTGGATTTGATCGTATCATGTTAGCACGTAAATTAAATTGCTTTGTCGTTGTGTAGAGAATTATCTAAAAATCAGTTTATTGTCGCTCTCCCAACCTATAGCCGTTATATTAGATTTGATAATTTATTTGATAATCCTTCTTTGGAAATTTACAACTTCCATTTACCCACCAGATAATTAACACTTTTCATTTCTGTGACGACGGTAGTCCCATGGTGATCAAAGGTGATCTGCACTTGTACACGACGTCTACGCTTGAATAATGAAACTCGGATCTTTTGTACGCTCCAACCTTCTTTTATCAAGGCAGACTCAAGAAATGTCTAGCGCGTCAGCTATACTGGCTATAAGACCAACAACCGAGATTCTTGCCTAAAATAGCGTCCTAAAAGTTCCATTCCATTTAATTATGTAATTCAATTTAGAAAGAAAAAGCTTACCCGAAAATTCGTTAGGCAGTAATTAGTGTAAACGTTCAAAAGAAAATTAATTTCAAAATCTCTAAATTGTAGTTTTTAGATCAACTGAATATATTTTCTATATAATGGAATTACGAAAACGCACTATATCAAAGTTACATAATGCTGCGTTATTACAGTGAAAAATTTCATTGAAGATAGGATAGTTATTACTATTCATAAAAAATCTTGGATTTCAGTAGACAACAATAACTTTTGCATCAGCAGAACTGTGCTGTGCAAATATAGGTTGCTAAATTTTGCCTATTTTGTAATATCATTTATTGATTGAGAAGCGATGTGTCTGAAAACTCCTCTGCAGACAAGAGTTTGAATTTAATAAATGCTATGCCTATTGTCGGCGGTTGTTTCTAGTTAATAAACTGCATTTTTGTTATTAAAGGCATTCAACGGTAGATGCATCATTTTTGCCGGCGGTAGAAATAGAGCAGATCCACTAGATCCATCATTTCTCTGCCGACTATAAAAACACTCGCAGTCCAACTGAAGATCAGACTCAGTATAGAGCTACAAGTAACGTCGATTAACAGCTTCAATAGGTGCGCAGCGAGTTCCAGTCCTAAAGGTGAGACCATATAGTTTTAAGGAGTGAGAATCAGTCTAGCGGAATATCGGGCTCTTGGTTAACTGTGGAGAGCAGATGAACAACATTTGTCAACTATTTTGACCGATTGCCTTAAACACAGGCTTGAGGAAAGAAAATTGAGCATGGAGCTAGTTTCTGACAAGGTTTCACCAGAAGCTCTTGTATAGTATTTTTTAAAGTTAAAATTAATTTACTGCATTCATTCGTGACTGAACAATTAGAGGAATTGAACATTGAAGCAATCTCAAAGGGATCAGTTGTTCGTGACAGAAATGATTTTAGCAGTAGAGCGTTAAACTCTTTTAAACCATTCAATCCCCATTGAACTACGTTTTAGCGGTACAGTCACTAGAGGGAGGATAAGACAAACATTGAAAATCACCTGCCGCATAGACGAAAGACTTAGATGCTAATATTAGCACAGATTTTTGCCTACATTTTCTACCACAGACGTTGTAGTCGAATTTTCCTATTTAACGCTAATCTTTTTCTGTTTGATCTATTACTATGAAAAACTGCTAACAATCTTATAAAAAGACAAATTTGTAGTGGCATTCGCGCTTTTCTTTCTGAGCTGAATGTGAAAGTGATTTCCAATTAAAGATAAAATTCATTTGTTCTTTCACGGCTCTTCATCGAGTAACATTTCTGAAACATTGTTTAAACCCTTACATTTCGGTAAAGAAATCGATCCATAATTTAAGCTCTTGAAACGTTACAAGTTAACTTATAAAGAAATTTGTTATTCTGTTTTGTTTCGAGACATTTCAATAATATTGGCAGCATTTAAGCGAAACTCTGCAAAAAGCGATTAATAACTGTTGTTTTATATACGTTTCTAAGTTTTGTAGGCTGAGATTATTCTTCGTATAATATGCATGAGTCAGCGAGTCAATGTGTCGAATTCCAAAGCTTTTCGACATAAGAGAAACAGTACCGAAACTGCAATCCAAATGAATTATGCTCTTACATGAAACTAGAATCCGCACAATCGGAACCGTGATATCGTGGCTTCTTCTTCTATAGCACCGTAATCCATCTATTTTACCCCCTCTCTAATAAACCCCCGTCTATGCAGCTTCAAGTTTCGAATAAGTCCACCCTCTCTTTTAAGCCCCCTCTTTTATACTAGCCCCCGCCTATCCCTTCAAGTTCAACCCCTCTGATAAACCTTGCACTTTCAAAATACTTTGTACTAGTTCTTTCGTGTTCTTTATACTCTACCATCCTTTTTTTACTTTGTTATATATTATTGTTCAGTTGTACTAGGTAACATGTCAGTTTGAAAACTCGAAAAACGCAGGTTTTACACCCAAGAGCTCATCAAACAGAGCTGGGTGCATGGCCTTTTAGAAGAAACTAATAACTCCATGCATCTTTGGTTTCAGCTTTTTAATGACACACTCCCCCACGGGACTCCCCAGGGTATATATTAATCAAGGGAAATCTTTTAGTTTCTTTAATAATGTTTATTTCTATTCACATCTACTAAACAGTATATGGAGGGAGTGGATTGGGGAAAGTTCTTAACGGATAAAATCAAATTGATATATTTTACTGGATTTTGACAGGGTAATTTTTTTTTATATAGAAAACAAAGATCATCGAATTTCAAACCACCCTGCATAGCCTCAGTTGAGGCAGGTTGAGTTTACTGTGGTAACTGCATGGCAACAATTAAATGATTTGGGAATATATTATAACGCTCGCACTCGAACATGCACAGGTTTTAATTATTAGTATTCTGATTTTTTCGGAGTTAATGGAAAGATGCTGTTACTAATGTGTGTGTGATAGGTGCTCTGCTTTTGCCAATTTACTAATGTGGAGCTTGTAACAGAAAAGAGATTGTTTTTGTTGGTTTTCCAACAACAACGTATCTGTCATTGAGACTCACAATGCCGCTGTTTACGATAGGTTAGCGTAGTCATTGAGACTCACAATGCCACTGTTTACGATAGGTTAGCGTAGTCATTGAGACTCACAATGCCGCTGTTTACGATAGGTTAGCGTAGTCATTGAGACTCACAATGCCGCTGTTTACGATAGGTTAGCGTAGTCATTGAGAC
>JANSTR010158350.1:0-10238 GCA_025434805.1 Antipathozoanthus remengesaui
TATCTGTAAGAATAAATTTGAAATAAACTTGATTATTATATTAAAAAAAAAAAAAAAAAAAATTATTATTATTATTATTATTATTATTATTATTATTACATAAACGTCCGCCATCCTATTCCACAAATTTTCTAAATACATTCTGGCGGAAAAATCGGATTCTGTGATTTACTTTTACGGTGAAACAAACTGCCATCCAAGCTCCAAACAGCCTCGAACATAAAACAATTCAAAAAGATGCTGAAAACCTATCTCTTCCGAGCAGCTTATAACCACTAATTTAGATTTTAGAGATTCTATTTAATACAAATGTTTTATCTTAATTGCTATTTCACTCATATTAGTTATTTTTTACTTTTAAATATTATTATGCGCGTGTGAACAACTTCCCATGTAACACGCGCATGCAATATAAATTCAATTATTATTCATTTATTATTATTATCATCATTATTATATGAGGCACTTTTCCATGCAACTCGCTCGGCTGTGTAGCATTCACGACAGCAATATCTTCACACCATAGTGAACATATGAGATTGTTGAACTTTTTGCAAGCATCTTTGCAAGTTTTCATTGCAAAGCAAGTTGCAGAGTGCAGCTGTTGAATAGTGAATTGGTCTGAACCCAGGTTAATCACCATTTTGTGTGGGTACAACAAGCAAAGTCAAACGCATGGGATGCGGAGGTCACCCATGACAGTTACGGATTGGTGTTGTACCATTCTACTGCTATATGTCGTATAATGGTGTCATATATAGTGTACGTTACGGTAACGGTTACCGTATTATACCAACAAGACAAGAAAGGGATTGGTGTTGTTCCATTCTACTGCTATACATCGTAATGGTGTCGTTAGTGTACGTTACGGTAACGGTTGCCGTATTATTCCAACAAGACAAGAAACAGAGACTTCTTGAAAGTTGTTTACTATGCTCTTGAGCGTAAACCTATCAGCTACACTACACTGATACCGCCACTTTGACTGAACTGACGCGCTGTAATTAGACGTATCACCCGGACGATCACACCACCTGTGTTCAGACAATCCACTGTCGACACGTCAGTCACTACCAACAGTCACTACTCTTACCACCATCAATATTGACTCACCTGTGTTCAGACAAGCCACTGTCGCCACGTCAGTCACCACCAACAGACACTACTGTCACAAGGACAATCACACCACCACTGATATTGACTCACCTGTGTTCAGACAATCCACTGTCGCCACGTCAGTCACTACCAACAGTCACTACTCTCACAAGGACGATCACACCACCACTGATATTGAATCACCTGTGTTCAGACCATTCACTGTCGACACGTCAGTTACTATCAATAGTCACTACTCTCACAAGGACGATCATACCACCACTGATATTGAATCACCTGTGTTCAGACCATTCACTGTCGACACGTCAGTTACTATCAACAGTCACTACTCTCACCAGGACGATCATACCACCACTGATATTGAATCACCTGTGTTCAGACCATTTACTGTCGACACGTCAGTTACTATCAATAGTCACTACTCTCACAAGGACGAGCACGCCACCACTGATATTGAATCACCTGTATTCAGACCATTCACTGTCGACACGTCGGTCAGTACCAACAATCCTTCTCAGGACTACACTCACCCTCACGATCACACAACTGACATTGAATCACCTGGGTTAGGACCATTCACTGTCGACATATCAGTGACCATCAACAGTCCTTCTCAGGACTTTTCACACACTGAAGATCAGACCACCACACATATGGTTTGCCTCAAGTGACAACGCCTTAAGTCTCGGTTTGTAAACTTCATTATTGTATCAATCCCGACGAAAACGGTCCGTAGGCTTTAGTGAGAGTTTTCCTACAGTATTTAATCTGTCCCCAATAAAAACATCATTATTAGAACACTAAATGACACAGAATGATCATAAATTACTTACTTTTGTGGTAAAAAAAATATCATGTCCTCGGTAATTCCCATCAGACAGGTTGCGATTGCCATGACGAAGATGAACACACCAAAAAAGGCATGAATTTTGACGTACTCTGCCCTCGGCGCGTCGGACATGCCGGGAAACAAGAAGCTCACAAAGCCACACACCAGCTGAAAGAAACAGAAGAACACAACCTGACTATGAAACTTAAGAAATGTACAACCTCTGATTAGTCGACAGCTTTAAAATTAAAATGTACACAGCTATAAAAACGACAAAAGTTTTTGTTGAACTAGTTAAAACTTTTAAATTCCCGCTTCAACTGAAGGTGAAGTGACTTAATTTAACACGTGACAGTAATTATAAACTAAAAAACGTGTAGCCCTCGGTGCGCCTTTTACCCCCTCCCTCTGTCACTGCTCCGTTTTACAAGTATTTAAAGTTTCAGCTTTCAGAGGACAGTCGAAACAGACGTTGGAGTCACCGAGAATCGTCTTGGTGACCTCTAGCTCCGGAGGCCGCGCACTAACCACTGACTGAGCTACGCCTGCTTCTAGAATCGAACTGGTGACCTCTAGCTCCGAAGGCGGTGCACTAACCAACTGAGCTACGGCTGCTTCTAGAATCGAACTGCTGTCCTCTAGCTCCGAAGGCCGTGCACTAACCAACTGAGCTACGGCTGCTTCTAGAATCAAACTGGTGACCTCTACCTCCGAAGGCCGTACACTAACCAACTGAGCTACGCCTGCTTCTAGAATCGAACTGGTGACCTCTTGCTCCGAAGGCCGTGCGCTAACCAATTGAGCTACGCGTGCTTCTAGAATCGAACTGGTGACCTCTAGCTCCGAAGGTGTGCACTAACCAACTGAGCTACGACTGCTTCTAGAATCGAACTGGTGACCTCTAGCTCCGAAGGCCGTGCACTAACCAATTGAGCTACGTGTGCTTCTAGAATCGAACTGGTGACCTCTAGCTCCGAAGGCCGTGCACTAACCAACTGTATCCATAGTTTTCTTCAGTGATAGCACAATTATCAAACAAAGCGTCTAGAAATTCGAAAAATTGAATATGATTAAAAGTATTGAGTCAAGCATAAATACTCCCAAGGTAGAAAATTTTCATATCTTCTCGGATCAATGCGTTAGGGCAAACATTCACCACCCATGCCTGTTATCGCTAATTCTCACACCGTCTAAGAATGGAAGTCGATTCCCAGTCGATTTCATGGCCATCTGGGTTCCTCTATCTGGTTGAAAACAAGATTTCTGTGGAGATGTAACTGCCACGAGCCGCACGGGCATGTTATTATAAACTTATTGGATTTGTCCAGACCTCAGGTCGAGCCTAAGACTGAACCCTTTAACCAAGCCCCGACATCTTGTCACTTGAAAGCAAAACATGAACATCACACACCAAAAGTTTGAACAAAATCCCAGTAAAACCCGCCAGATTCACCTACAAGAACAAACAAACAGCAAAAAGGGCATTTCGAGAGTGAAATAATGGCAAAATTTACCTCACGGATTTATGAAATACGCACCTGAAGTGAAAACAGAATGACAGTGGAGAGTCCGCACCAACTATGAAGACTGTACATGTTAGGAATTCCTGCTGCATTGTGGTAGTTGAAAACAGCTTTCAATCCACACACGATGAGAACAAATGCTAACGTCTGGAGTATAAGGTGAATTATTTTGACCAGGAATTTGTCTTGATGACGGAGCAGTCTGTATATTATCATGGCTGGTAGGTATTAAGCATATTAACAAGGATGTTAATACATTTTAATAGATTTTTTGGGCTACATATAAATTGTTCGTAAACCCACAAGGATACCTGAAGGTAGCTTGTCAGAGCTAGAGTGAGGGGATTAGGTTTTATAATTATATTTTTCAAAAAGTCCAATGATCCACACAAAACCTGAACCTATATATCATTATTATTAAATTTTCAAAAATATCACATACTGCATGTGCTGTCTTTTGCAGTAAAATTTTCAGATTCAGGAGTAGAGACTATTCCTATTCTATGTACTTAACATGCTGTTAGGTTGATCACTTCCAGCATTTTCTGAAAGACCATGATGTGGCGGTCATCTAGAACACCTAAGTGGTTTATGGTTAAAGTTACAGTGTTGTACAAATACCCAATTAATTCCTTCTGAGCGATAGCCCTAGAAAGGAAATGGGCCCCACACGGAGAAAGAGAGAACATCTCTGACCCCGGTGGGATTCGACCCCACGACCTCCGGAACAAATCACCGTTGCTCTACCAACTGAGCTACAAGGCCAGCTGGGAGCTGGTCCTGGGAAAAAAATTAAGTCCAATAGTCTGCTTTCCAATGTAATGCTGTGGGTACGTGATGTAATGCAGACACATGATTGGTAGATTATCACTGTAGTATGATAATATATTTTATTTTGTATAGTATAGTATTGTATTGCAACAGTATTGTTAATTTTGTTTATGTCCAACAGGTGTCTGGTTGCCATTATTGAACATATAATGCCAAAGGAGTATTACTCCAAAACGCTGCTGGCTTCCCAGGCTGATCAGAGGGTCCTCAGAGACTTACTAGCAGACAAACTACCCCGACTGCAAGCACATGTTGATAACATAAGGTACTGGAAACGCACACAATGTTTAGTGTGGAAGGTACATCAACTGGGAAAGGTGGTACTACAGTAGTACTTTTCCAATCGCAAGCTAAGATTAAAACTGGTTTACAGCTGTGGAAAGGAGGAACAACCAGTAGGGAAAGGTGGTAAAATGTACCCATGTACTGGCCTTAAGAAAATCACTGGGCACACTTCAGTACACTCTTTGAAGATTTTAAAGGATTGAGTATTCATGGTTTAAAGACAACTTCGGCTATTGCTGTCGCATATCGTAAGTGAGGTCAGGTTAACTAAAGTGAGGTAAAACGGGGTGAGGTGAGGTGATTTGCATTTATTTGCAGAACCGAGGGTGACACGTAATTGAGACAAAAATCAAAATGACGGGTAAACCAGCGCCTTTCACTAGAATGCTTTGTGATTCTTTACAACTTCAAATCATAACGCAAAGAATATTGTAGAAGATTGAAAATATTCAATACTGTATTGAAAAATTAAAGTTAATATTGTTCTTGGTTGGCTTGAAATTGTTTGATAAACGCCTGGTTATTATCCTTAGTGCTTTTGGCAATTTGTTCTATTAATTTGTTGTCATTCGTTACGAGTCTCCATTACCTAATATAAGCATAGTTGTTTTTCAATTATTATTTTATTTGCCTTTTTAACTTCATCGATTGCATTTGGTATGAATCGCACAAGAAAATAGACACTTGTGTGAATATGAAACTCAAAATTCGATGAAATAATTATTTTGTTTGACTTGTTTCACGCTTTCTTGTCTAGGGTTGACTTATCCTTAGTGACGTTCAATTGGTTCCTTACAATTTTTGTAGATGGTTTCCCAATTCAGGTGAGTTCGTGTTTTGATAGCTGTAGCTTCTGCTTAGTTTTAGTTCACGTCCAGTTGTGAAGTGAAATAGCAAGTTTGATTAAGGATTAGCAATAGAGCGTTTTACTCCATCCTCAGAGAGTCAAACGGCAAAGGACATAGCAGTCATCTTGTTTTAACTAACAAAAGTATCTTGTTACCGTTCTTATATTGTTCAGGCAGACCAACATGGTCCAACATGACGGTCGTGACGCCAGGTGAAACAATCTATAAACACGATACGTTTGTAAAAAATGGCAACATTCGACGATTTACTTACTGAGAAGACTGAGATTTCTTCTTTATCATATCGTGCTACAGGACCGCCTTATCCTGGATTTGGTTTTCTATTCCGTTAGTCATGCTCAACCGATCCTTTCACTGCCTGTCTGAAGTCATATGAACCAATCACAGTTCAGAGTCTGCCAACGTCCCGTTTTTTTATAAGATAACTCTGCCCCAACATCCGCGATATTTTGAGTTGATCCTATTTATATAGTCCTTATATCTAGCTGGAATGGCTTCCTCGTCATATTACCCAAGATTTTATACCCTTTTGCATTTTCTTTCAGACGATACTCAGAATATGGGACACGTTCTTGTATGAAGGAAACAAGGTAAGTTTGCAGTATTTTGTAACGGCAGAACTGAACGAGATTACCAAGGGGGACACCTTACCCGGTGAGCTTTTACGTAAAAAAGTACCTTCACACTTGAAAATAACATGTTATCTTCACACTTGAAGTTATGAGGGTTGCTATGGTTACATAACAAATCGATCTTCTGCACCTTTAGTCTACAAATAATTGTTAGAAGCCACTGGTTTGGTGTTTCATTGGTGTTTTAATTTAAATAATAGACATGGCATTGCATCACTGATATCTTCACATGTGAAAATAACATGTTATGTTTACACGTAAAATAACATCGTTGCTATGGCAACATAATAAATTGTGCCTTTTAAACTTAATAAAGCAATCAAGTATAATGGTTTGGTATTTCATTGTTATATAATATATCGAATAATAATTTATTTTATCGTGTTAAAAATATCACTATCACTCATTCGCAGCGCTCACTCGTAGAATATTCTTCAACACTCGAAGAAAAACTTTGTACCTCCGTACTGTTATGCATTAAATACCCCCTGTATAGTCCGGGGTATATGGCCCGGGGTATTGAACTCGCCACCAACCTGTTTTACTTGTTTCTCACCAGGTTCTGTTCCGTTATGCGCTAGCTGTGTTCAAGACACACGAAGAGAATCTTTTGAAACTTGACGATCACATGAGCATATTCAACTACATGAGGCAGATGCCAGAGAAGATTATCGACCCACACACGTTTTCACAGGTAACACAGGCCTCGGTTAAACTACATTAGTTGTGTTGTAACATATGACGTGTTGAACGTAATCCATAATATCATAATTCATACGAGTATTTGCAGTCGAGTTTAACCGGCGATTTTGATTAAATTCGACTGAAAAAAGGTTTGACTTTTGATGCGGGATTTAATACATCGCTGATTACTTGTAATACAGAATGATCCACAAATATAAGTAAATTTCCAATTCATTCAAATATTTGATTAGTTTTTAAACTAATCAAATATTAAAACATGTTTAAGTTGTTTTGGTCACAACACGTGTTACCCCGATTTATGTAGTTTCACTCACACATTTATTCCAATGATTCGCAGGTCGCTTTCCAAGGACTAAACCCGTTCCCCATGCAGAAGATTCGGACGAAACGAACCGTGTGTATTGGGAGCGTTAAGGTAATACATACTATGCATGCTCAATACATAACTGCATAAGGTTTCATGATATCTAGAATCCTAAAGTATTCGTCTTCTTCGTTTATAATCATCAGTAATTTTTGTGAAACCGTCATAATCATGCCTGCATTCAAAAAGAGAGAGAATGAGATTTATTTACACACGGTAAAAACAGTTCAGCTAATTACACAGATATAACACATTAATTTGGCTGGGCACGAAGAGGATTAAGTATGTTAAGTAACACATTGCTAACAAGTGGGAGGGGGAGCAGGGGGTCTGAACCTCCCACCTTACCATTATATCCCGTCTCGTACAGTACCGTTGTGGCCCTATTTTATCTCCCCCCCCCCCCTCCACGCCCTTTCTGACGTTTCTACCGATGAACGAGTTCTCCCGCTTCCCGCCCTCTTACTACTCCCACTTCCCGTACCCTCTCCCCTCCCCCTTGTCTCCCGGGCTCCCGCCCCCACTAACAACAACATATTCTAATACATACTGTACACATTGAGCAGAGCCAGGTTGTTTTCTTATTTTGGGTGATATAATGCGATTTCCGTTCGAAATAATGATGGGTAAGATCTGGTATAATGGGATATAATGATATAAGATCTGATATAATCAAGACCGAAAACTGCGAGATAATTTCTTAAACCATAATTAACTGTTTCTATTTTGCCGACAACCGTGTTCACACTCTGTCAAATTGGTCAAGCTGTGGTACATATTTGATTCTGATATCCGAAATCTTTTCATTTCTACCCCTGTGCCTTCATACTTTTAAAATATAGAAAACTATAGGGGCTTGTCTGAGTTAGACGTCCTAATTCAGAGTTAATTGATATATTAAGTGAGATATTTGGGTCAGTAAGGCAGGCACACACTCACACACAAAGGCACACATTTATAAATGGCAGGGTTAATATATTATTGGTAAGATTTAAGAAGAGGAGTAAGTTGGTTAACTGTGATACTGCAAGATTTGAATGACTCATTAATGTAATTCCAAGTTAACGGTCCTAGGAATGTTATACTAAATATTCTAGTATAATTTGTGCAAGACGTTGGCAGTACAAACGAGGATTTGGAGGCCAATCTTTTGTTTTAAGATTATGGATATTTTTATCAGGGGTAAAGAAATTGGAGAAAACTGATTCAGGTATAGTTGCTTATGGAACGTATACGCGAAAACAGATGTGATGTATTTTACTATCTCAAAGAATTTTATATAATTTGCAAAGATTTGAAAATAGTGTGTTCGGTGTAAGAAGAAAAAGTGATTATGCGGATAGCACGTTCTTGCAGTATAAAAAAAGGTTTTACGTTTGCCTCGTATGTGTTGCCCCAAGCAATTAAAGAATATGTGAAAAATGGAACTATCAGTGCATAGTATAGACTATCAAGTGTGTTAAATTAAGAAAATATCTTAATTCAGGAATTAATTAACTTTTTTCATAAATTAGAAGTATGGACTTTCCAATTTAGGTGTGAATATAGCACACTCCAAGATATTGAATATATGATCTTGTTCTGTTAGAGGTTTATCATTTATAGCTTGATTCAGCTCATAGCGAGTTCATTGTATTGTTTTAATTTTCTTCTGTAAGTTACTTTGTAACCTGTCCTTCCTCGTTAAATTAAATAAATTAGTAGGTTATTAATTTATTCATTGTAAAGGCGAATTGTTGTCTTGATCTTTCCACTTCATTTTCAGGCCGAACTTGCTGAGCTTGACAAACTTCGTGAGGATTATGTGAGCACAAAGGCAGATGAGCAGGATGACGTCTTTAGTGGAGAAGAAGATTGATTGGATATCATTCTGCCACTCGAACTCACCCACCTGTTGGGAATCTCTCGGGAGGCGGAGCGTGAAGATCCGCCTTGACTGAAAGCAGTTCTGATGCAACTGGTCCAGCACTTACAGTACACGATCAGTAGTGAGGATTCCCCAGGAGCAGTTTTTATCTGATTCTCCTCGAGAATATTTTACTTCAAAAAAGATGTGTTGGTCGCTGTAAATTCCTCTTATTTTCCTGTCTTGCTCATTGGTCACTTACATGTGATTTACGCATGCGCAAGAATCATTTTTACGTTCTGACAACTTTTTTTTACATTCACAACGACTCTGTGGCAATCATATAATAGTCCCAGTTATGACATTTTGCATGTGATGCAATCAACCTATACGGAATTTGAATAATTCTTAATTTGAACAAAAAACATCATGTAAAGCTTATGTCAATGACTTTTCTTACTTGATGATCCATACACTCTTTTAATGTAGGAGAAGGACAACGTATATCCACTGATAAATTCAACATTCAAAGTGACTCTATTACACTTTAATCAGTATCAATTATGTATCCCGCATTTGCGAGAAATACCAGAACAAGTATTATGAATGTCATGTTGTATAGATTATAAAAAATGTTTTCATGCACCGGTCTCTCCACTCGGGGTTATTTCATAGAGTATATTTCTAAAGAAATAAATAAAAAAGAAAACTATTATGTAATTTAATTCAGTAGACACTAAAACGAATAATTAGAACGTTTTGTAAAGTTCATGAAGGTACAAATAAAGCTTTAGGGAATCATTTCTTTCCCATCTTTTTTGCTACCTATGGCGTTATACGAAGTGGACAAGATTAGCAACTGCAATGTGTGGTTCTGCAAACTCTCTGCGTGGCACCATTTGCGTCATGTACTGGTGTCGTCGTGTCGTCGTAGGCTATTGTATGTTTTGTTGTGTCTAGGTGTTTGTTGGATTTGTCGTATTTGTTCAGTTGTGTTGAATTTCGTCGTGGAGTCTTGTTTATTTTACAACGGGGTCTTGTTCGTTTTACCATGGGGTTTTGTTCATTTCATCACGAGTTATTGTTTGTTTCGTAATCGGGTCTTGTTTGTTTTGTAATGGGATATTGTTCCTTTCGTAATGGGGTCTTCTTTGTTTCTTAGGTACATTGTGGTATTCGTCCGTTTTTCCACTTGCTCACGTATAGTCACACTTGCTAAGAACACACTGCTTGTTTTT
>JANSTR010158361.1:0-10237 GCA_025434805.1 Antipathozoanthus remengesaui
TCCTGATGCCCCTAACATTCTTATGCTCCTGATGCCTCGTGATGCCCCTAACATTCTGATGCTCCTGATGCCCCTAACATTCTTATGCTCCTGATGCCTCGTGATGCCCCTAACATTCTGATGCTCCTGATGCCCCTAATATTCTGATGCCCTTGACATTCTTATGCTCCTGATGCCTCGTGATGCCCCTAACATTCTGATGCTTCTGATGCCCCTAACATTCTGATGCTCCTGATGCCTCCTGATGCCCCTAACATTCTGATGCTCCTGATGCCTCCTGACGCCCCTAACATTCTGATGCTCCTGATGCCTCGCGATGCCCCTAACATTATGACACTCCTGATGGCCCTAACATTCTGATGCTCCTGATGCCTCGTGATGCCCCTAACATTCTGATGCTCCTGATGTCCCTAACATTCTGATGCCCCTAACATTTCCGATGCTTTAGAAACACGAAGCAATGTTTTGTGCTATTGATAATTAGTAATTTATGGAATTGATACCAGTATTTAGACCTTGCAGTTGTCGCTATGGTTATTTATATCCAACCCTGATTGATTCATGTTTTTAGTGCTGTCTGAAAAATTGAGATTAAACTGATTTTAGCAGGGAACAATATTGTTTCATTTTTTGTTCAACAAAGTTTGTAATTTTCTAACATTCTACAAACCTTTTTTGTTTTAATATATTAACTGTAACACCAATTCAAACTAATTTGTAACGATTAATTTATGTTCATGAGATCAACAATCAGATTAACAGCTCATCACTTCATACCCACATATGCAGCTACATCCTGATGTATTCCCGAACAATCTGCCACTCATGGTGCTCCAGGTAGCATTTCCTGGACACAACATACAGGGTGCATTTTTTTTGGGAAAATCCGAATCCAGATTCTTAAAGAACCGTTTCCATCTAATTGAAGAGGCCTAGTAACGAGTTCAAGTCCGACATTTTAGGGGTCGCTTGCGAGAGGATAAAGCAGTGATCAAAGCGTTGCGGAAATCTCTTTCCATCCATAATATTTTCAGCTGCTTTACAATTTTCAGTTGAGTCGAAAGGTCAATCATTTAGGTTTTGTAATGCGAAGTTTCAAGGTTTGATATGATGACTGGTAGGTCAGAATCCCAGGTGGAAACGGTTCTCTAATCCAAAATGGAACTTTTTATTTCTTTGGGAAATCCACAGTCGACCAGGATTTATTGGATTGAGTCTGGGATTTTGGTGTTTGAGATCCTATTGTTTCTTTTAGAGAGGACTTTTTGAATAAAGATTATGTGGCAAGCGGTCTTTGCACTTAAACAGTGTGGTGTAACGAAAGCCACAAAAAATATTACCTCTAAAAAGTTGTTAATTCTGATTTGTTGAACTCTTTTTAATCAGCCCACTTCTAAAAATCACAATAACAACTTGTTATAAATTTGATAGTCATCACTCCATACTTATCCCAGAACTGAAAGACAAACGAATTTGGCGCCATTTTACGCATAAATACTCAAATACATAAATATAAGCATGATGTGTTAGAAGTATCACCTAAAATATATCTTTGGATATTTCGTTTCTTTCGCAAGAAAAAATAATCCTTGTAATTTAACCGAAAAACTTAATCTTTGATTTTCCTGAAGAAATGCACCCTCTATGTAGAAGAGCTGTTGAAAAAAGCTGCCACACCCAACCTCCCTTCCCCACCTCAAGTAAATGGCATACACATCATAACCTAAGTTCAAGAAAGCATCGATACACCTATAAGGAATGGGCTGTGAGAGGAAGATGACCTTTGTTTTCTTTATCTTAAAATTCCTGGTTTATCTTTCTCCAGTTCTTGTAGAGGTTAGACTCTAGAAGTAGTTGTACTGTATCTACGTATTTGTAAGCATTGGTTACTATGGATTTCATATGCACATGTTCTTGCAGTCAATGTAATTACAATTTGCCTCAATTATCATTTTGTAGATCCATGCATTTCACATGCAAACAAAACGTCCAACCCATTTTATATTATCAGTGTTCACCATTTTCCCCTTCTCCATCCCAAAACGATCAACAGATTCAGTCAGATTCCACTGCCCTCGTACATTCATCTGCTTATTCAACTCTTTTTTAAGTTCTGTTTGATTTCATTTCACTCAGACACATTATTTTTATTTATACTTCACCTCATTCTCGTTTTTAAGTTTATGCTTATTAACTTTTACTCTTCCTTTTCTATTCAGTTGACTTTTTGTGATGGGGTACAAGTGCTAAAGGCCCATCAAGTTAGTTCAAAGACCAGCAGTAGCGACCATCAAACGCTGGTACATTTTGCCCATTTAATTATAACCCCTTGTTTGATTTACAACTGTGATTCCGCTGGTCCGTTACATCTTGTTGATCAATATTCATTCCGTGTCGAGTTCCCTCCGGTTTATATAAAGTATGTATGGCTATAGTTTCCCCTTCTCTGCCCTCATTGCCCATCATGATCGTTTTCTTATCATGACGCCATAACCTATCGGACCAAAATACCACCATCCTTCATTCCCATTTAGGTCCTGTTTACATGGATTAGGGATAACCCTCGTAGCAGGGATAACCCTTTTAGAAGGGACAACACGTAGCTTTGCTTTACTTGCAGACTACATGCCAAGGTTACTCGTCGCACAGAAGTTGTTATTTGACAGATGCAATGTGTTGACGGACAAAAGTCAGAAGGGTAACATTTAAACAGCTACGGGCATTAAAGAAATCTCGTCCTGGGTCTCAGAATGTCAGAATAAACGAATTTCATACAGCTATATTTTTTTCTTTTCGTTGTGTTGCAGTCATCAGTCTTTATTCTTAAAATTACGCTTTTACTACCATTGCAGCCTCTTGGTTTGTTTTGGTCTTGTTTAAGATTATTGTTCTGAAGTAACTTGAAACTACTGAAAACATGTCCCTCCTAGAAGGGTTATCCCTTCTTGAGCGTTTACATGGTCCAAACAAACAAATAGTTGTCCCATCTAGAAGGGTAACCCCAGCAAGCTGGTAGAGTTATCCCTACCCCAGGGTTATCCCTTCTCTCATGTAAAGGAAACAAACAAAAACAAGGGTTATCCCTCCTCCATGTAAACAGGGCCTTAGTCTTTCTTGCGAGGACTGAGTAAGGTTTTCCCTCAGATATGGTAGTGGGGTTGTGGAGAAATGTTGTATTGCTTCAATTTTATTCCTGTTATTCGTCACTATACTATATTTATTCATGATCATTAATATGAGGAGTAGGAAAGCTAATAGTAATTAATAGAATCATATAAATTTTTGAATCGTGCTACAATTTTTGGTGCAGCTTGTCTTACAAGAACACGTTAGTACTGCCACTGTAAGCCAAGTTGTACAAAGCCACTGCACGGTATGACATACCCTGCAACGAAAAGAATCATTACAAGAACACTAGACTTGCTACAAGTCGACTCGTGTATTTGAAATATGTAGCGACCTCGCTCAGCGATTCGTGCTCGATTTTGGATTTTGGATTTTTTGCATCGCAATATAAAAACAGTATGTGAGTCGACTTGTAGCAAGTCTACAAGAACACTTGCTTCATCTACATCTAATACTTATTGCATCTTCGATTTGTATTACATTCTGTTTTATTTTAAATGTCACTTATATTTGCAAGTCTGTAAAAATGTAAAGAAGAAACTGTGTAATATAAATTACCAAGAGATAGGTTAAATGCTGCAATGATTCATCATGAACTTATGGAATACAGTACGTACTGGCACATATTATAAGTTGTTAAATTTGTTTGCCGAATGAATTATTTTGGCAGTTCTAACTTGTCCTTTTATGCCAGTTAATCCCTTCCTTGTTTAAAACATTAACATGTTGTTATCATAATAGTAAAACACGAAGTTCTCCCATAAATGGGCATAATCAGGCCATATTCGTCGAGGCGATGTTTGTGGAGTGCGTTTGTTAGTCAGAGCATCTCAATCAGTACCTGTTACCCATTTCCGATGTTAAGCATGCGAAATTCAAAATCAAGTAAATTTGAATGTTAGACAAGGAAGCGAGAGTTCCTCGATTGCAGACAGTTACAAGGCACCGCTAGCTTACCTCTGTGAATTTTGCTTTTTTTATTTCGTATTTCTTAAACTTCAGTGTTGGTATAAAAATCAACATTTTAAAAGTAGACGACGCGTCACATTTTCCGCGGCTGGAGAATTTGAATTTGAAAGCTTGAGCTTGAACCTTCTTGTCAAAATAGTCAAAGATTATTAACCATTTGTGTCAACGAACGCTTGCAGTCACATATTTGAATTTGGGTAATTGATTTGATGCAAGCACGGTTGAGGTTTGTACAACGTCTTTAAGGAAGATCTTTTTGAGTATACGTTTCATCTGCTTTAGTAACAAGTTTCGATTTCTGTTTTATATCACGCACCATTTTGTTTATGGCGTTCATAAACCTGATCATGGTAACTTAGAAAGTCCAGTATCTTTGTAAAAAGAATATACATGTACCTTGCCTTATGTTTTGCAAAGAATTGTCACATTTTGTGTTGCAACAGATTAATCCCATACGGAGCCAACTCGGTTTCCGAACTAACGTCTTCCTGTTATGCGGTAAAACCCGCTTCATGTTTGCTTGGGGTAATGCGAACATCAGTTAGAATGGATCTGTATTTCTTTTTTTCCCATACATTTCAGAACCTTTCCATCGATATAAAGTGTTTGTTGTTTCCGGATTATTCAGTCAGTTCAGTTCAGTGGAATGTTTGATGTTTTTTCGAAATATACAAGTATTTGTTGCGAAATTATGAATTCAGTTGCTTAAGATCGTTACTGTAATTCATACTTTCTGATAATTTTGTGCTAGCACTGCAAGATATATGTACGTAATATTTTGTCGCATTCAATTGTTTTAATCGGTTAAAGCCGGAATTCGACTGTTGTCCAAGTTTCAGATGTCTTTTCTACGCGCCATTTAGTAACTACTAACAGTTTCTATCATTGTAGCATCCTGAATGAGGCTCCAGTTTCTATCATTGTAGCATCCTGAATGAGGCTCCAGTTTCTATCCTTGTAGCACCCTGAATGAGGCTCCAGTTTCTATCATTGTAGCATCCTGAATTAGGCTCCAGTTTCTATCATTGTAGCACCCTGAATGAGGCTCCAGTTTCTATCATTGTAGCATCCTGAATGAGGCTCCAGTTTCTATCATTGTAGCATCCTGAATGAGGCTCCAGTTTTTATCATTGTAGCATCCTGACTGAGGCTCCAGTTTCTATCATTGTAGCACCCTGAATGAGGCTCGAGTTTCTATCATTGTAGCATCCTGAATGAGGCTCGAGTTTCTATCATTGTAGCATCCTGAATGAGGCTCCAGTTTGTTGGAGGATGTCGATTTTACCTGGTCTTACATTAGTTCATTCAAAATATATCCGTATTTCAGCAAGAAATTCGGCATTTCAGACGCGATTACTGTTTTCTACAAAGTTAAACCCTTGCCTCTATATTTGCTGCTGTGGTTGAGATATATATAGTAGAATTTTGTGTGGTCGGCATACCGTTATAGGTATAAAAATCCCTGGATGGGCTTACCCCAGTTCTGTACACTTCAAAACACCATGCCGCTGACGTAGATCAGTCTCCAACGAGTTGCTTCGTATGACCTGTGGGGACAGATCATTTCTAGACCATAATTTTGGAAAAAGACTTCTGTTAGAACTCAGACTAGGAACTGGTTAATTGCAGTTTTTAGAAACGTCCTTTAATTAAGCATGTAGCTATTTTTACATTCACTTACTTTGTGAATTGCGAGGAGGTTTTAATGATGTGACGTATAAAGGCCTTATTATTATTGCTATCACTGCTATTATTATTACTATTATTATTTTTGAACAGTCGAAAGAAGCATTTGTGTAGGTAGACCGCTTCTATTAACATAAGTTACAAGTCGTAAGATTAGTTGATGTGTCAATCGTGCAAACATTTTTCAGTAATTAATACCTGGTTTTCACTGGGAATACTTGAAGCTACTCAAATGCAAGCAAAAAGGGGTGCCTTGATTGGCTGGTGAAAAATAGCCTACAAAACATTCCTTGCGCTTGGTTCCTGATAACATAGAAAGTGTTGAGGTAAGCGCAAAACAAACGCAAGAAAGTTTGTTTTGTGTCCTTGTTCTTGTGTCACCAGTGAAAACCAGGCCGAAAAACAGTAATAGCCTAAATAGGTGACCAGTTTGTACGCAAACAACTGTCCGAGACAAACTCGTATTGTCATAATATTTTAATGTTCTATATATACCAGGAAAAAATATACATATGACAAAAATCTGACAGCAATAGGCCGGGTATTTGGTCACTGAACAATTGGCCAAATAATAACATAGATGGTTTTCACGTGGCATCATCAACATTCTAAAATCTAAAATATGTAATCTATCAAGCTGTTCTCTTAATATGATTCAAATATCAGTATTTAAAGTATTCTTTAAAACATCCGTCCATGCGATGATTCATGATTGAATTAGAGCATATTGAACTTCCAAACAGTCAGATTTAACATATTTTTTAAATGTAAAGAAAATCGATATAATTTAAATTCAATGGTCTGACAAACCTTCAGAAGACGTAAGTGAAGTGTTTGCAGGTGAAATAATCATTTTGGTTGGAAATAACAGCTTTGCTTAAAACATAAACTTTGGCCGCCATCTTTGTGTACCAAAGTGGTACACCAACACAACATGGCCGCCGCATACTAATTACAGTAAATGTTTTGAACATTCTTTGTCCAATAGCTTGGTTACAAAATGGACTATTGACCCACATTTTTTTTCATTTGCATATTTTGTCTTGCTCCATAAACAACATTAAGAATATTATGCTAATATCAGCTTGTTCTCGGACAGTTTTTTGCGTGCAAACCATCTATTCAAAATATTTACGTGATCAGTGTACCACTTTTCGTGTACCACTTTGGTGCACCAAGATGGAGGCCAAGATATTTTGCTTTTCAAAAAAGCTGTCTTTTCTAACCAAAATAATTATATTCGCTGACAAACACCTCAGTTGCCACCTCTAAAGATTTTGGTCAAGGTCATAACGTTACAAGTTTGCCAAATTATATCAATATTATTATTTCTTGACATTTAGGAAATGTGCTAATCAGACGGTCAGAAAATTCAACGTGCTCAAAATCAAGCACGAACCATCGACCTAAACGTTTTTTACAGAATACTTGGGATACTGACATTTAAATAATATTAGAAGAACAACTTTATACATCTTATAGTTTGGATTTTAAGTTTTTGATAACGTTGCATGATTCAATTGTTGTAAATTTTAAGTGCACCTTTCTTTTTTTTGGGGGGGGGGGAGGGCGTGGTGAGTGAGTGGACTCGTTTATTGGTTCTATTAAACATTTTGAGTCAAAATTAGAAAGAAACTTCAGAGATATTGTAAGACGAATCCATGAACGAGACATCCATGTTAGCTGTAACAATAATTGTAACAATGCATTTTGTTAATTGTTGATTCTTCTTTCTTTAGCCGTTCCACAGAGTGAAGAGGGACCACAGACTCATTAAGGATAATTTTGTGGTAGAACTTTCAGGTACAAAACAACTTTTGTGCTTAAGTAGTGTCTTCATTTATAAAAGTGTTCGCACAGTTTCTGTTACTTTTCTCTAGAAAGCGGATGAAGAATCTCTTTTTTGGTTTGCAGTTTGGTGTTTCTCAATTAACTGTAGATCAGCTGGAGCAATATATTTTGAATTATAGAACATACATACGTGTATTGCAAGTGTTTCCCACTGGGCTTTTCAGCACTTGTTTGCAACAAATATATGTTTTCAGTGGGTTAGATCGAGGGTCTTAGCCAGACCGCTGTAAGCGGTTCATGATTATTTTTCTCTCTGAAACATTAAGTCGTTCCCTCAAGTTAACAGACCACAACACCGGCATTACCCTACTCCTATCGACAATGCCTCTAAATGCCCATACACTAGCTGTATCACTGTCACTATTGCCTATGTTTGTGCTAGTACAGATGAGCTTCTCCGGTATAACATTTACTGGTGCAAACTTGGTCAGTAGGAACGGTTTAGGAGGGACATGTAACATTCAGTAACATGAATCTGCCACGTTTGAACGAACAGAGATAGTTACGACCTTTGGTTTTGTTTTAAGATACAAGTTGGAAGCAAAATGTGAATTAGAACTGACGAAGAATTAAAACCCAGTTTTGCTGACTTGTTGAATGTGCACACAGGTGCAGCTGGTATCGACTCCATTGAGTTGTTAATTTTTTCTCACGTTCAGATGGCGTCAGAAAGTTCCGGCATATTTTCCTCTTCAACGACGTACTTCTCTGCACGAAGAGGAAATTCTCAGGAAGGTTTGTATCACAAGTTTTACTATGCAGTTTAGCATTTGTTTGTTTGAATGATAACGTAAGAAAACTTTTCATTCTTTCGTGAGTACCATAATAGTCTCGCCCCTCTATTACCCCCTATTTTTAGCCCATTTATTAGCACTCCTTTATTACCCCCTCTAATTTTCCCCCTCTCTTTTAGCCCCTCTATTATAGTCCCTCCGAGTATCTTTGATTGGAAATATTTTATCGTGAGGGGCTATCCCATATTCTCATTTCTTATTTTCACTTCTTTTCACTTACGGTCTCGCCTTGTCTCTTTTGCTCTCTTCTCTTCTAGTTTTCTTTCTTATCTCTTCTTATATTTCATAAAACAATAATAGTTATTAACACTGCTTAAATTGTTCATTAGACACGAATCGTACGTCTGCAAGTGGAACCTATGTGTCTCCGACTTGTCGTTCAAGCCAACCGAGGCATCAGAGGGTAAGTTAGTATTTAGGCTTGGTTTGCTCGTGACATCTTGTACTTTTAATAATGTTTTTTGTGCTATGACCATTTTCCCAGCTCCCCAAGTTGTCCCCGTCACGAGTCAGGGTGATCTCGATTTGCTTAGGAGCAGGATTGCAAGTCTTAGGGCTGACATTAGACGAGAACAAGGAATGCATACGTGTCACGGGTCCAGCCCCGAAGAATCTCCAGGTACACGGGTAGGTATTGAGAAGTGTTTAGTTCACCTGTATCAGTTGTTCATGTGAGGGATTGGGTGAAAACTGGAGTAGATAATCCACGCTCAGATGGAGACAAAATAAGGTATCGTTTACGAAATAATTGAGTGTATTGTACGGGTCGACAAACAATTTAGGCACATTCCGAGCGAAAAATGTCATAATTATTTTCTGTATACTTGAAAACCGCTCCGATTTTCTGACTTTTTTGGGTGAAAGTCGTTTTCGTGGGATACTCGCAGAATCTGGTCATTTTCACTTTTCATTACCTTAGTGATGATGACAAAGGACGCAACAAGTCGGTGTCGCAGGATACTCACAGGGTCTGATCATTGCCTCATTGATCACTGACTTCATTGCCTCAGTAGTGCTGAAATATAGACACAAAAGGTCGGTTTTGCAGGATACTTGCAGAGTCTAGTTATTTTGACTTCAGAGATCACACAAAATTTAAACTTTCTCTGATGATGAACTACAATGTCAATTTCCATGGCGGCCCTGCCTTAAATAGAAAATAGAAAGACGAATTCACCGTTTATGATACTTTAAACTTATAGATCGAAGGTTGTGTTTTATACAGAGAAAGCGCACATCGTCAAGCAGCAAACCTTCCAGTCTGTACAAGTCGATAGAGAGGCTGCAGAGAAAGCTGGCTGAGCAGGTAAGTACAAGCAATATAATTTCCACCTATAGCGTTCAGAGTTTTTGTCCATCTTGTTCTATTGTTTTAGATTTAGAAGATGCAAAAGAAACTTTATTTGCCATTTTAAATTTCCCACTTTTACTCCCAACATGTTTATCAATAACGATGTCCTCCTTACACTTTCGATATAACCAATAATCTCTTTTTTAGGAGGTTAACCTGCTGTTGGCCATCCCGAGTTTGCCGCTGACTCTATACACCAAGCAAGGAAAGGTGAGCGATAGTAAACACTTGGTTTCGTTCAGTTGTATGAATTGCTCTAAACTGCTTTTGGCCATTCCGAGTTTGCCCGTGACTCAAGGAAAGGTGAGCGATAGTAAACACTTGGTTTCGTTCAGTTGTAAGAATTGCTCTAAACTGCTTTTGGCCATTCCGAGTTTGCCCGGAAGGTGAGCGATAGTAAACACTTGGTTTCGTTCAGTTGTATGAATTGCTCTAAACTGCTTTTGGCCATTCCGAGTTT
>JANSTR010158372.1:0-10237 GCA_025434805.1 Antipathozoanthus remengesaui
ACGGTTGTTCTCTCATCGTAATAAATGAATTATTCTACTATAATGTTAATAATAATATTAATAATAATAATAACAATAATAATAATAATAATAATAATAATAATAATAATAATAAATTTCAAATAAAATTTAAAGTAGAAATAATGTTTGAAAAATCCGGCCAAAAATGGCGGACACGTTGCATGTGAAGCGGCTGCCGCGATAGCAACAGTAGCTAATCGAAAGCTACTCAAATGCCAAAGCACTGAAACACAGCACTGCTTTACTTGGACGTGTATAATTTTCACAAGAATAAAAATACGGAATGAAAACCTTTGGTCGATAATCTACGAGATATGATATAAAAAGAAAATCCATTATAGCTAAAACACCAGATTTATGATGTAGGGCTTTCATATTTTTGGACATCAGCATGATAAATTCAAATTTATAAGATTCTATGTTATATACTATATGGTAAGCTAGAAAAGAGAAATATCAAGTATAACCCTTTTTAAAGATATTTTTGTTGATCAAAAGTGAAACAATTCCACCAGCGAAACTGAATATTTTTTGGAAATCATTTTATTCTAAAACTGAGCTAAATTTAATATTGAACACCTTAGCATACTTTAGTGTGTATTACCATTTACTCACGATTTACTATATTCGATCCTTTAGCAACACATTCAACTGTTTGAATGTAAATGGCAGTGAGAGAAACTGGTAAACTGCAATTCCATTACTTTTAAAACTAGTCGGCTGTTGTCGGAGTATAATTAAAAGTGTTAGGTACTCACCGCACAAAACTGGGTGAGTGAAACAATTGTCATTTGGTCATTAAGCATTTGTCTAAAATATTGGAGTAAACAAACTTGTGACGAAGAGGTGAGAGGTCTGGGATGGGGCCAACTGAGACTGGAAAGTTTTTTTTCATGATCAAGGTATATAAAAAGAAGGTATATAACTCATTTAGGCTGTCCTAAATGAGCCAAACAGACAAATGCAAAATTTGCCTTAACACACTATTAGTGACCAATGTTGAAACATGCAGGGCAAGACAAGATTTGCTTGATACTTTTCCTATAGTTTTCACTAAATCTGTAGTAGATAAGTGGGTTGACTATACTATAAGAAAAGGATAAAAGTTGTGCTGCAAAGGCAACACTTCTAAGTTTACATGGTATGGAAAAGTTCCACGAAAAGATAAAAAGAAAGATGTGAATTACCAAATATGGAGTCCATGCAGAGAAGAACACTACAACTATGGTAACTAGCATGAAAATCACTCTTCTGTTCTCTGATGTTCTGCGTTTTCTTTCCTCCAGGGGCAGATTTACAAATGCCTTCTGTCTTTGAAGGGAAACTATCAACACTGAATACAAGGCCGTTAGCACAGTCAGTGGGATGACTATGAAGAGCAAGAGAAAACCCAATGCGAAGATCTTCATTCCTTCGTTGCTGTCAACAATCGGTTCCCACGAGTACTTGCAGTTGGTGACTTCCCCAAGTTTTTCTAGTTTGAAAATAAACAAGTTTATTGACGAGATAACAACCCCAGTCAGCCAGCAAATGAAAATGATTTGGCAACATCTTCTTTTGTCAATTAAAGGTGGCTTCATGGAGTATACAATCGCATGGAACCTCTCAAAAGCGATGGCTAAGAGGCTCAACATTGATACTGCCGTCGAGATCCCGTTAGTGAAAGGTGCAAATTTGCATAGGACGATTGAAAATGCATCGTTGACTTGTTCACCCATAAATATTTCTTGGATACAGCGGGGAATTCCAATCAGCACCAGAAGGATATCAGAAGCAGCCATATTCCCGATTAAATAATTTACAGTATTATGTGTTCGCCGGTTCTTATATACTGCCCCTAACACTAGCAGATTTCCCGCTATTGAAAATATAAATAAAATTGCGTATGATGCGACCTCCGCGGTTTTGATGGAGGGATATTTGATCGAGAGCTGACATTTAAAGGTCGAATTTGAAAGATTCCAAAACCATATCCTATCTTCAACATCAGTCATATTAAGACTTTTCTTTTTTTTCCTGGAGCAATACTAACAATTTCTGTTAAATACTGTTTGCTATTTAATCTAATGAGATGCAGGTCAGTAGTTGAATTCAGTTGATTTCTAGTAATTGTCGGTAATTTGGGTTTTTCTCGGAACAACAACGGCTACGTTTGATAAATGAAATGTGCATTTCTAACAGTTTATCGTATCGAGCAAGCGTAAAGTTGGTAGAATATGTGTTGTTGTTTCACAATTTTTGAAAAAGCGAAGAACAACGAACAAAAAGAAAGCCATAGATTTACCGAGTAATAATATAAAGTCCAATTTTAATACTATTGCTTTCTTGTCGCTTCCTCAGCGGCTGATAGAAGAAATTGATTAAACTTTTACACTTCCAGCTGTTTTCAAATTGATATGATTATATATTAATCAATAATGGAGCATTTTTTGAACAACTATAAATAATATATTTGAAATGGCAGCTACGACATCAGCAAAATCATACCATCCAACATTTCTTGACGAAAGAAATTCAAATACGCAATTTGTAACAACTTCAATACTTTCCTAATACAAAGTATCATAAAACGACATTTCTGTGTAAAACGATCAATCTTTACTTCTATTTCAATACTCCAAAATACAATAGTCGTTTTGCTGCAATTTCTTTTACAAGTGGTGAAAATTACAAGTCCCCATCATTCTTAGTAGTTGTGCTGTCAGTGAACATTTTCTATTTCAAAACAAAAAAACATAATATACAGCATCCCTCTGTTATATAAATTAAGAAGCAAGTAACGTGGAGAGTTGTGAGACTTGTGTGTGAGAAAATTTCAGTCTTAATATATAATGTATATTATAATTTGCTTTTTGATAAAACGATTCATTAAGGGTTATAAGGAGTCAACTCGTAGCCCTATAGTTTATTAAATGAAAAGCTTAAGTTGAGAAACTGTTTGAGATAATGCAACAACTTATTCACGCGATGAAAAAATGCAAATTAAACTTAAAAGTTGAATTAAAAGTCATCTTGGAAGCAGATATTCAATGTTCTATTTATTTTCATATCTTTCGCTTCTCCATTCACTCAAATCCAATGAGTACCGCACAAAGTTTTAAAATGATCCAATGCGCTAAAATATACTATTAAATAATAGCAGAAATTCTGATAAGAATATTTCAGTAAAATAATTACGACTACTAACATGAACTAAAGAGTACAATTGAGTAGAATAACTAAATCGAACTCATTTTAATTATTTTCGCTTTTCTAAATCCAGAAACTTAGCCAATAAACTTCTCTCCGATAAATTTTAGCTTTGAGTATCAAATTGTTGATCAGTTTTAGCTTAGCCACTGGTTGTTTCATATTGTGAACATACTCTGACAAGAATAGATTATTATAACGAGCTAAATTGCTTTGCAGATTGCTATAATGTTAATTTGCATATTTATAGTCTTTAAGCTATTGTTATAGATAGGTCATCAAACCTCTCTTGTACCCAATGCTTTGCTGATAATGTAATGAATGTCAGTTTCTATGATTTTGTTATAGCAGGAAAACACTGGTCAAAAGCAACCAACAGTAATTGTAGCATGAAGCTTTTTCCCTTATATTAATATTCTTTCTTTCTAATTTTCTTCTTTCTTTTCAAATACATGTAATGAAACAATATAGAATTTAAGATATACTTTATTCAGACAAAAGAATCGATTCCCCGATCAGTCCTCAAAAGGTGCACATATCGGCCAACAGAAACACAACCATTTCTTAGGAACAGAACTGGAACATGTTTCAAATTCAATGACTGTTGAGTCAGTACATATAATAAAATGTATTTACACTGCATAACAACAAAGTACAGCCATCAACTACTTTGCTAAAATATGTAAGAGTATATATCATATATAATGGTGGGGACCTGGACCACTTTTTGGTAGCAATGTTTGGTAATAAAGACATCGTGCTTTTCCATCGTTATGGCATAAAGAAATATAAAGTTTGTCTTGCTGTTGCTGCTTTGCACTGAGCACGGCTTATTGTTGTCTAAATATTGCAGCTAAACTAACTCTCTTTTTCTCCTGAACCTTCTTTTTTAATTCAAGATCTATCCTACACCTTTCCTATTAAACAAAATCTAACGCATTTTCCTATCCATTATCTTTTTCTTTCCTATTTTTCTGCACCAGTGATTCGTTAGTTACTGTTATTGTTGATTCATTAGTTACTGTTGGCCAGCGGCTTTTATATACTTGACATGCGCACTGGTGCCCAGTCCCGGCCGTCTTGTCCTGGGCCGCCATCTTGGTTACTTGTTTACAATAAAGTTAGTCGTAGGTTTCCACTACTTACTTGCATGGTGGCAACAAAAAGACATTCGAATCCACATCCAAGAAGAAGGGAACAGACAGAAGCGTCAACGACAAGCTGAGACAGGTAACATTATGGCTAATTCAACTCGTGCACCAAAGCAGTGCTGCTTATCCAAACACGAAACATTAAATTCGTACGAAAAGCGGCGTCAGAATTTATTTTATACACTCTCACTGGACGAAAACGTTTTCCCTTTCCTGGTAGAAGGTATAGAACGTGGCTAAAGAAATCCAAATTAGCCCACTACGTGGTTTTGTTGCTGACGGAGAATCCATTCCTTCAGCCCAGTGCCTAACGGCCCAACAAAAAGTCACTTGTTTAGAGTTACTCTTAGATCAAATTTCTAACTACTGCCCTGTGAATTCCCGTAATACTATAGTAAAGAACTAAACGTCTATTGACAGTATTTGGCAAGCTATTCGCTTCCATTTTGGATTCCAAATAACCGGAGCTCATTTCAATGATTATAGTGATATCCACTTAGAAGCTGATGAAAGTCCCGAAGACCTTTATCAATGAATAATGGTCTTTGTGGAAGATAGTCTTTTAAAAGCCAATGTACATTATGGAGAGATAGTAAGTGAGGATGAGGAACTTTCCCCCTCCCATGAAAACTTTGTTGTTCTAACATGGATACCTCTTATCAACCCGGAATTACCCAAGCAAGTTAAACAGCGCTATGGCACTAAATTACGTACCCGCACACTAGTCTCTATTAAACCAGACATTTCGCAGACCCTTGACTCCCTCTTAGATGAAATCCGCTCTGTCGATGTGCCCCGAGGCCACGGTCACGTGACAAGTCTTGCGCACTATGCAAACAGGCTGGTCGTACAAGCTTTGGGCACTATGTTAGTGAGTGCAAATTCCTCCCAGAGCCAGACAGCAAATTCATGCTCAGAGCCAGGCAAATCGTTTCTGTCCTTGATGATAATTTCCCTGATACTCCTCCCGTTTACGAGCCTCCCTCTGACGACACAGTGAGCCCTAATTCGTCGGACACCACACAATCCCATACCACACGCTTACTCCAAGTGCGCCAATCACCATAACTAGACACCTTTTACCAACACCGCCACGCGTGCATCATCCTTGTTAGTGGTGCCACTTGCAATTTTGTATGCTTCTCGACCATTCGTAGGTATGATACGAAAGTCACAACTAGCTCCCAGTTAGCCCACCAGGCCGACGGTTCCTCCCCAACGAAGGTTGTAGGCGAAACACAACTGCTATTCACTCGCAAAACACACACACACACCTTTCACTATAAAGGCCTAGTCGTCAAAGACCTGTACTTGGACATTTTAGCCTGTACTCCATTTATGTCTGCCAATGACATTTCCGTCCGTCCAGCTAAGCGCCAGGTCATAATGGGTGATGGTTCAACCTTTACCTACGGCTCATCCTCTACCCCGTATCGTGGTCCTAATTCCATCTGGCTAGGCGACTTCCTAGAAATCAACCTGCCCCCAAGCCTTCCTGTTGACGCCGAGTACATCGTTGAGCCATGCCTCGATGCTCCCAGCATCCGTAACTGCACCACATCGGAGATTTTGTCCTCCACTGTCCTCGTAGCCTCAGTTGCGGTTAGAATCCGAATCCCAAACATGTCCACTATCCTCCAAGCCCAACCATCCACTCGTTTCGGCATCCGCCATTCCTATCTACGACGTACGAGCTACCTCACTTGTCAACACTAGGCATACAGACATCGTAAAGTTGGATCTCGACAATTTGTTGTCCCTGAATATCCAAGAAAACTTCCGCAACCATCTAATTATAAGTCAGTATGACAGCGTGTTCGACCCTGCTATAATCGGTTACAATTGCGCCGTAGGCTCCTTTCATGCCAAGGTTCAGATGGACCCAGTTAAACTACTCCAGCGGAAAGGTCGCCTTCTCCACTACGGCAGAGACAAACTCGTCGAACTCCAACTGAAGCTTGATGAGTTAGAGAGCCTCGGAGTTTTTCAGCACCCAGAGGACATTGACATATCAGTTTAATACCTGAACCCCTCCTTTTTGGTGAAGAAACCGAACGGTGGCTACCGACTTGTAACCGCTTTCACAGATATCGGACGCTACTCCAAATCCCAGCCTTCTTTCATGCCTGACGTGGACAGCACTCTGCGGCAAAGTGCCCAATAGAAATACATCATCGCAACAGACTTGACCAGCGCGTTCACCCAGATACCACTGGCACGCGAGGCTATGAAATATTGTGGAGTTGCAACCCAATTCCGTGATGTTTGCTTCTACACCAGAACAGACATGGGCATGCCGGAATAGGAAACGCACTCGAGGAGCTTATGTGCTGTGTGCTAGGAGACCTACTCGCAGCTGGCGTAGTGGCAAAGATCGCTAATGCCTTGTACTGTAGGGAGAATACTCCAGAAGAGCTGCTACACAATTGGTCTTGAGTCCTACGTGCCCTCGCAACTCAGGCTTACACCTTTCAGCTTTCCAAGACAGTTGTCAATCCACGATCCACAACCATCTTAGGATTGATATGATCTCAAGACAAGCTACAGGCCGGTCCGCACCTTTGCCTAATGTGATTCCCCAAAGAAAGTTGGATTCATTGAGTCCTTCATCGGGGCATAAAAAGTCCTGACCCGCGTGACCCCTCACTGCTGTACCCTTTTCAGATCACTTGATGACGCCATCGCTGGACAATCATCTTTCGAAAACAATGTTTGGACAAATGACTTGCATGCTGTCTTCAACAAGGCCCACGCTACTTACCGCGCTATAACACTAACCAGCTTTGGATCATCACTGACGGCGCCGTAAAGAAGCCTGGCAAAGCTGCTACCCTCTATGCTATGCGCATGGCAGCCCAGCTCTCGCACGTTTCTTCAGTGCCAAGCTACGCACCCATCAACTCGCCTGGCTACTCTGCGAAGTAGGAGCCCTTGCAATTGCTACTGCCACAAAATTCAGCTCATATATCATTCAAGCCTTGTGTACAGGCCTTCAGAAAGTTATGTAGGTGTGAATTATCTGCAAGCCACCGAGTAGCAACTTTCCTGTTGACTTGCCAGACGATTTCATGTTTCACGTCCGACATGCCGTAGCAGACATCTATGGCAGTGGTCTACGGTGTAGAATCTCCAGTGACTATATACGGCGTGGTAACGCCACAGGAACTTTTTTTGACAACCAGTCGCCGTAGCAGCACTTCGCCGTATGTTATTTCACTCGAAATATGTACTGGTAACAGGTTAAATATTTCCTGCCCCATTCACTGATACGCCAATCAGCTTAAGCGAGCAATTCCTACTATGTGATCTCTGTCGAATTCGACCCCTTGAACATACAGGGCATTAAGGAACGTGCATACCAGGCAGTTTCTCACAATGTCACATCTTAATCAGAAACGTTGCTCGTATATAAATAATTTTGTATACTGCCCATCGTGACACATCCAACACCGTAACTATATTTTTCAGAAAAAAAAATCCAAGCGCAGATCCTAAATTTCCTAAGATTCCTTTGCGATTAACTGTAAATTGATTCTGACTTCTAACTAAGGGGAATTTTTGCAGTTCCCAAAAATATGAAATGAGTTTATCCAAAAATGCTAGTGCAAATGGATGGCAGTCGATCTACTTTGTCAGTTTATCTACAACTTTGGGCAGTAATATTATCAACTTCACTCTTAAGAATGTTGGTAGATCTTCTTTCACATCAAAATCAGGAGTTTGATTTCCCCCTGAATTTTAACTAGTTGTAACTTGCTCATTGAATACTTGTGACGGGCTACTGAGGCATTTGGGCAGATCATTAGATAAATGCTGTCTTCTTGTATTGATCGAGTCATCTTGGGCGAAGGGAATTTTTAGCAATTTCACTTGCACACTCAAATGAAGCGTACCACGCTTGTATACGTTCAGGAAAAAGAGTGTGTAATAGTTTATATGCTTTTAACAATTCCGAAATCTTGTATAAATTCACGAAAGAGAGTAATGTCGTATAAAAATTCCCTCTCTACATGCAGCCCCACATCATAGCGCCACATTGTGCTGTGATTGATTTACAGATCGCAATTTGACTGACAGTTGATGACAATAATTATTTTGTTATGTTTTGCTATGCGGAAATGTTAACTGCAATCGATATTTTTTCTCCCTGCAGCTCAGGCACACACGTCATACATGTACACGCCTCTATAATGCTGCCGCCTTGCAGCCTCTTGGTCTCGGTTGTTCGTTGAATTGGCAATTACAGTTTCGTAATAATATTATGCTGTCACGTTCTACAATCGGTATGGGACTTAATGTGGACGAAACCGGTTCTAGAATTGAACACATTTCAGGTATCCAACTAATGGTCAGCTACTGATTTGTGTTTTATTTCAGGAACATATAGTTGTTTGTTGTAATATAATATGTAGGAAAATAATACCACCTTGTGTGTGTATATATAACTTATGTGTGAATATGATATAGTGTTTGCAAAGGAAACATGGGAAACGAAGTACAGATAGTGTTGGGCCTGGCTAGGCAAATGGGGCTACACACACAGTATATTGAGAGAATGTTCTTAGTATCTGTTTAGTGAATATGGTTACATTTTGTGTGTTTCACTGATCTCACTTTGTAGAGTAGAAATTCTGCATTTTTTAGTAAAATACATTTAAGTGTTATACTGTGCTTCAATTATTGGTTGATTGAGCAAATACATCTTAGAATAAATAACTCTTTTGTACTTCGTTCCGATAGCTGCTCGATTTGGGATTTTGCAGGAGCCGAAAGTTCTCTGAAAATAAAAATTATTGGGACTGTAATAGAATTCTATTGAGTTTAAATTTGAATAGTTGTTGAATTGAAGTAGAATGAAGTGTGGATAGTTGAACGTAAGTTGCAAATTTGAATTGTGCTTGAACTGATTTGGAATAACTGTTGAAATGAAGTTGAATAAGTACCAGTTAATTTTAAGTTAAATATAGTTTTAATACTTGACCAAGTCTTGAATAATCGAATGTTTATTTAATTGACATTATGTAACAGATGAAATGAAGTTGAATAGGTGCTGTATTAACCCTAGAAAGCATGAAGAAAAAAAGTTACACGAAGGCATAGGGAATGGCATTTTCCAGCTAATAAACTTGTAAACTTTCATTCAATCTCAATATACATCGACTTTTAGCGAAATTGAAAATCAAAATCAATTTGCGTCGAAGCAGCGACATCAAGAAAGTTCAATTCGGCTGCAGTGATTTTCAATTTTGCCTTGTGGCCTTTTTTCGCCTCGTAATCGCTCTTGAATTTCTGTGGCTCGAAGCGAAAACCAAACTGAGAAACCTGCCGGTCAACACGCAGATGCAATGCTTCATTCCTGCAAAATGCATTATAATATCTCCACTTCTCGGCACTTGTACTTCGATTGAGTTGATCAACAAACGTTCATGAGGTTCAGGAACGTAGTCAAGACGTGCGCGCGCATGATGTCATAGTTACATGTAGTTATTAATTCAAAATGGCGCTGATTTGGAGCAAAAAACGAGCAGAACGATGAACAAAATTCTCGATCGTTTTCGCTTGCACAGCTGGGTAACCGAACAAATGACCACAGGCAACCCATCGTTTAGGGTTGCGTTCTCCTTCTTCGAACACAAAATGTTTCAAACGGTTAGGAATATTAAGATTTCATTTGTCAAAATAGTTGTATATGGTCACCAACGTAATTTGATGATCAATAAAATTATTTACATTGCCATGGTAACCACTTCCAAAAATCCAAATTGGCGGCTGTCAGTCAAAATTTGAGATTCTATTTTCTGTTTTAAATCTTTTTTTCTAAAACAACTAAAAATGCTTACAAACATGAATTTTCACTACAAAATTTGTTTCATAGC
>JANSTR010158383.1:0-28694 GCA_025434805.1 Antipathozoanthus remengesaui
TTTAATGTTTTTATTAGTTTTTGTATTTTATATAGTATATTTTTATAGTTTTGTACATAATTATATAATTAATTTATTATTCATTGTAATTGTCACTGAAAAACCCCTATGGGGAGTGGTCAATAAAGTATTGTATTGTATTGTATTGTATTCTCTTTATTAGGAGCACCTCTTTATTACGGACACTTCTTTAGTACGGACACCTCTTTAACACGGAAACCTCTTTAATACGGACACCTTTTTAATATGGACACCTCCTTATCAATGACACGTCTTTATTACGCACACCTCTTTATTACAGACACCTCTTTGTTATAGAAACCTCACAGCCACCTCTTTATTACGGACACCTCCTTATCAATGACTCCTCTTTATTTACGCGCACCTCTTTATTACCGACACCTTTTTGTTACAGAAACCTCACAGACACCTCTTTATTACGGACACCTCCTTATCAATGACTCCTCTTTATTTACGCGCACCTCTTTAATAAGGACACCTCTTAAATACGGATACCTCTTTGTTACAGAAACCTCACAGACACCTTATTATATACACCTCTTTATTACGGACACCTCTTTGTTACGACACCTCTTTATTAAAACACCTCCAATACAGACACCTCTTTCATTATTACAGACACCTCTAATACGCACACCTCTATTACGGCACCTCTAATACGGACACCTCTTTATTCAAAATAACGCAAACATACACAGCAAGCATTCTGGTTAGGCGATTCGATTGGAACTGTAATAAAATTATTTTTCACACCTTCTTGTGTTTATTTGTGCTTACATTTAGGCATTTCTGGAGGCTTCTGTAGTTTTATTTATTTAAAGAGCAATAGTAGTTTCACTACGCGATTGCTGTTGCAACGTTGAAGACAACTCCAGTGCAAAGAAGGATTGAAACATTTCCGCGAATATCGTTCGTATCACTACTTAAATTAGGAATGCACGGCGCTGAAACAGAACGCTATTAAAGTAAAATCGAAGCTGACGGTAGAGTATGTGGAGTTCTGGAATAATTATCTTCCAAGACAAACATATAAAATATAACTTGTTCAAGCTGTTTTCCAATATCGATAAACAAGATGTATATAAATTCTCGATTTCAAGTCATCAAACGTGTTGTGTTCTTTTTCCAGTTGTCAATAAGATTCTATTCAGTGTGAAGTATTAACTATTGTCTCTTACTTATAAAAACAAGTGCAAAACATCACGAACGTTTTAGACGAGTGTTAAAATACTCACTGGAAAATACGACATTCATAACAACAAAGAACCTTGCAGGGGGGGGGGTCAAAGACTGATTGTGGCGTGACATATTTTTGTCACGTAACAATTGCTAATAGTTGCTTTTTACTAGGGCGGAGCCACGAGTTCTAAAATCGGTCTGTTTCCGTTCACCAAACTGCAATGTTACGTAATCTAGTCAAACCGGGGATAAGCTGCATGTGGTCCTAAAACTTTTGCCCTCCATCCGTAAAGTTGTAAACGTAGCCCGAGTGAACGCTCAACTAGCGTCTTGTTAAATGAAGAACAGCGAGATTTATCTTATTTCAAAATTGATCCAACTAGATGAATGACAATATCCATAATTTTATGGTTAGGCGTTTGTTCACTTTTCTTCGAAAATATATCATTGTAATTTATCGTGTAATTTGCTTTTGTAAAACTTGATAAAGACCAAACTTCTTTAATTATATCTGCTAGGTGTTGTCACAACCTGCGAAAACCAGCCCGACGGAACGAAGTTTACTTATCCCCGTAAATGCACGAAGTACTACGAGTGCCAGGGCAGCGCAAAAGAGGAGAAGCCGTGTTTATCGTTGTATCTCAGTATCTACACACATAAGTGCACTCAGCCATAATGGTCAGGGTGCATAGAGGAGTAGTCCGCTTAAATGAATCCAGATTTCCAGATTTCCTCCTCCTATACGAGTTCTCCTCCTGTGTGAGTCCGCCTCCTCTTCGAGTTCTCATCCTGTGTGAGTTGTGTTTCTGTGTGACTCGTCCTCCCGTGTAGGTCGTCCTCCTGTGTGAGTTATCCTACTGTGGAAGTCGTGCTCTTGTGTGAGTCGTCCTCCTATGGGACTAGTCCTCCTATGTGAGTTGTCCTCCCATGTGAGCCGTCCTCCTGTGTGAGTCGTCCTTTTGTGTGACTCGTGCTCCTGTGTCAGTCGCCCTCCTGTGTGAGCTGTGATCCTGTGCGAGTCGCCCTCCTGTATGAGTCGTTCAACTGCGTGAGTAGACCCCTGTGTCCCCTGTGTGATCATGAGTCGTTCTCCTGTGTGAATCCTTCTCCCGTGCGAGTAGTCCTCCCGTGGGAGTCGTGCTCCTGTGTGAGTTGTCCTCCTATGCGAGTTATCCGCCTGTACGAGTCCTGATATGTACGTCCTGATGCATGAGTCGTCCTCCTGCTTGAGTCGTCCTCTTGTGTGAGTCGTTGGCTTATCCGAGTTCTGATTTGTGAGCCTTGATGTGTGAATCCTCCTCCTGTAAGCCCCCCTCCAATGTGAGTATTCCTTTTCTAGATCCATCCCACTCTGTGAGTCCCCTTCCTCTGTGAGTTATCCTCTCCCCTGTGAGTTTTCCTACCCTCTGAGTTATCCTCTCCTGTGCGTCTCCCTCCAGGGTGAGTTATCCTTTCTTAGATTTCCTCTGCTTTGTGAATCCCCCTCCCCTGTCAGTTATCCTAACTTAGATTTTCTCTCCCTTGTAAGTTCCTCTCCAATCCACGTCCAACTCTCCCGTGAGTTATCCTCTCCCCTGTAATTTATTAACTAATGAATTACCCTTTTCATGTGAGAACCTTTCCCCTGTGAGTCCGTTTCTTCTGTGAGACTCGCATCCTTGTAAGTTATCCTATCCTAGATTGCACCTTTCCTGTGAGTCTACATCCCCTGCGAGTTATTCTCTCCTAGATTTCCTCTCCCCATGGGTCTCCCTCTCCTGTGAGTTCACCATTCGTGTGAGCTCCCATCCCCTGTGAGTTATCCTCTCCTTGATTCCCCGTATCCAGTGAGTCCCCCTCCGCTGTCAGTTATCCTCTCCTAACTCCCCCCTCCCTCTGAGTCCCCCTCTCCTGTAAATCCCCCATCCACTGTCAGTTATCATCTCCTAGATTTCTTCTCTCTTGTGAGTCCCACTCCAATCCACGCCCTCCTCTCTTGCGAGTTATCCTCTCCCCTGTGAGTTATCAACTGATGGATTACCCCTTTCATGTGAGACCCCTTCCCCTGTAAGTCCTATTCTTCTGTCAGTCTCCCATCGCTGTGAGTTATCCTCTCCTACGTTCCTTCTTTCCTTTGAGTCTCCTTGCCCTGCAAGTTTACCTATCATTAGATTCCTTCTCCCTGCGAGTCCCCCTCTCCTGTGAATCCCACTCCGCTGTGAGATATCTTCTCCTAACTTTTCTCTCCCCTATGAGTCCCTTTATTCTGTAAATTCCCTGTCATTCCTCCTTCGCTGTGAGTCACCCTCTCCGGTGAGTTATTTTAACAAGTGAGGTATCCTCTACAAATTCCTTCTCCATTGTGAGTCCCCCTCTCCAGTGACTCCCTCTCGCTTGTGAGTTATCCTCTCCTAGATTCTTCCCTTTCCTGTGAGTACCCCTCCCTCGTGAATTATTTTTTCCTAGATTCCCTCTCATCTGTAAGTCCCCCTCTCCAGTGAGTCCCCCTGCCCTGTGAGTTATCCTCTCCAAAGGTTCCACCCTTCCTGTGAGTCCCCTTGCCCAGCAAGTTATCCTATCATTAGATTCCATCTCCCTGCGAGTTCCCTCTCCTGTGAATCCCTCCTTGCTGTGAGATTTCTTCTCCTAACTTCCATCTCTCCTGTGAGACTCCCTGTTCTGTAAATCTTCTGTGAGTCCTCTTCCGCTGTGAGTCACCCTCTCCTGTGAGGTATCTTAACATGCGGGTTATTCTCTAAAAATTCCTCCTCCATTGTGAGTCCCACTTTCCAGTGACTCCCCATCCCTTGTGAGTTATCCTTTTCTAGATTCTCCCCTTCCCTGTGAGTACCCTTCCCTCGTGAGTTATTTTCTCCTAGATTCCCTCTTACCTGTGAGCCCCGATCTCCAGCGAGCCCTTCTGTGAGTCACCCTCTTTTGTGATTTATCCTCTTCTAGATTGTCCTTATCCTGTGAGTCCCCCAACCCTGTGAGTTATCCCCTCCTCTATTCCCCCTCTTCTGTGAATCTTTCTCCTGCGAGTCCCCTTCCCCTGTGAGTTATCCTCTTCCCTGTGCATTCCCCTACCCTCTCAGTTATCCTCTCCTGTGAGTTCCCCACCAGGGTGAGTTATCCTTTCTTAGATTTCCCGTCTCATGTGAGTCCTCCTCCCCTGACAGTTAACCTGTCCTAGTTTCCTTCTCTCTTGTGAGTCCCACTCCAATCCACGCCCTCCTCTTCTGCGAGTTATCCTCTCCCCTGTGAGTTATCAACTGATGGATTACCTCTTTCATGTGAGACCCCTTCCCCTGTGAGTCCCCTTCTTCTGTCAGTCTCCCATCCCTGTGAGTTATCGTCTCCTAGATTCCACCTTTCCTGTGAGTTCCCTTCCTCTGCGGTTTATGCTATCATTAGATTCCCTCTCCCTGCGAGTCCCCCTCTCCTGTGAATCCCACTCCGTTGTGAGATATCATCTCCTAACCTCCATCTTTCCTGTGAGTTCCGCTGTTCTGTAAATCCTCTGTGAGTCCTCCTCCTTTGTGAGTCACCCTCTCTTGTGAGGTATTTTAACATGTGAGTTATCATCTACAAGTTCCTCCTGCATTGTGAATTCCCCTCTCCAGTGACTCCCTCTTCCTTGTGAGTTGTCCTCTCCTAGATTCTCCCCTCCACTGTGAGTACTCCTCCCTCGTGAGTTATTCTCTTCTACATTCCCTTTTACCAGTGAGTCCCCCTCTACAGTGAGTCCCCCTGTCCTGTGAGTTATCTTCTTTTCTGTGAGTCACCCTCCCTTGTGAGTTATCCTTCTCTAGATTCCCGTTATCCTGTCAGCCCCCACCCCTGTGAGTTATCCTCTTTTAGATTCCCTTTCTTCTGTGAATCCCTCTTCTGTAAATCCCCTTCCGCTGTGAGTTATCCTCTCCGCTGTGAGTTCCCCTACCCTCTGAGTTATGCTCTCCTCTGAATTCCCCTCCAGGGTGAGTGTCCTTTCCACTGCGAGTTATCCTGTCATTAGATCCCCTCTCTTTGCGAGTCCTCCTCCCCTGTGAATCCCACGCCGCTGTGAGATATCTTTTCCTAACTTCCCTCTCTCCTGGGACTCCCCCGGTTCTGTAAATCCCCTGTGAGTCCTCCTCCCCTCTTAGTCACCCTCTCTTGTGAGGTATCTTAATATGTGAGTTATCTTCTACTACATTCCTTTTCTATTGTGAGTTCCCCTCTCCAGTGACTCCCTCTCCTTTATGAGTTATCCTCCCATAAATTCCCTTTATCCTGTGAGCTCCCCTTTCCTTTAAGTCTCCCTCCCGTGTGAGTTATCTGATTACATCTTCCCAGTGAGTCCCATTCCCATTGTGAGCCCTCCTTTCCTGAGAGTTATATACCCATATGAGTTATCCTTTGCTACATTCCCCCTGTCCTGTGAGTCCCCCACCCCTGTGAGTTATCCTCCCCTAAATTGTTCGTACCCTCTGAGTTCCCCTTCCCTGTGAGTTTTCCTCTCCTAGATTCCCTTTCTCCTGTGTCTATACCTCTTTTGTTAAACACGCACTGCTATAAGTCCCCCTCTCCTGTGAATTCTCCTCCCCTATCAGTTATCCCTTTTTCAATTCCCTCTTTCCTTCGAATCCCCCTTTCTCTCTTAGCTATTCTCTCCTAAATTTCCTTTTCCGCTTAATCCCCATCTCCTGCGAGTCCCCCTCCCCTGTGTGTTATTCTATGCTAGATTACTCCTCTCCTGAAAGCCCCGCTCCTGTAAGCCTCCCTCCCCTGTGAGATATCCTCTCCTAGATTCCCCGTATCCTGTGAGCACGACTCCCCTGTGAGTTCCCCAACCCTGTGAGTATCCTCTCCTGTGAGTCCCCCTCATTTGTGAGTTATCCACGTCCCTTGTCAATCTCCCACCCCTGTCAGTGATCATTTCCTAGATCCAGTCTTTCTTGTGAGACCCTTCCCCTTTTGGGTCCCCTTGCCCTGTGAGTTATCTTCTCCTTAGTGAGTCACCCTCCTTTATGAGTTATCATCTCCTAGATTCCCCCTCCTCTGTGAACTCCCCTCCTCTAAGACCCCCTCCCCTGTGAGTTCTCCTACCCTCTGAGTTATCCTCTCCTGTGCGTCCCCCTCCAGGGTGAGTTATCCTTTCTTAGCTTTCCCCTCCTTTGTGAGTCCCCCTCCCTGTCAGGTATTCTCACTTAGGTTTTCTCTCCCTTGTGAGTCCCTCTCCAATCCACGTCCTCCTCTCCTGTGAGTTATCCTCTCCCCTGTGATTTATTAACTAATGGATTACCCTTTTCATGTGAAAACCCGTCCCCTGTGAGTCCCTTTCTTCTGTGAGACTCGCATCCTTGTGAGTTATCCTATCCTAGATTGCACCTTTGCTGTGAGTCTACTTCCCCTGCGAGTTATCCTCTCCAAGATTTCCTCTCCCCATAGGTCTCCCTCTCCTGTGAGTCCCCCATTCGTGTGAGCTCCCATCCCCTGTGAGTGATCCTCTCCTTGATTCCCGGTGTTTAGTGAGTTCCCCTCCGCTGTCAGTTATCCTCTCCTACCTCCCCCTCCCTGTGAGTCCCCCTCTCCTGTAAATCCCCCATCCCCTGTGAATTGTCCTCTCCTAGATTCCCTCTCTCCTGTGAGTCCCCCTCCCCTGTGAGTCTCCCTTATCTGTAAGATATCCTTCCCTGTGAGTTATCCTCTCCTACATTCCCCTCTCCTAGTTTCTTTCTCCTCTGTGAGTCTCATTCTCCTGTGAGTCCTGCTGCCCTGTTGTTTCTGCTCTCCTGGGAAACCTCTATCTGTGGGGCCTCCAACTGCGCGAATTCCCCTTTCGGGTGAGTTTTCTTCCAATCCGAGCTCTTCTCTCCCCTCTGGCCTTTTTTATTTTGCGTTCTCCTCTCCTGTGACTTCTCCTCTCCTGGCATTCCCCCTTTCCTGTGAGACCCCTTTCCTGTGTGTCCACATCCCCTCTGACTTTTCTTTTCGTAGATTCGCCCTCCCCTGTGAGCTTCTCTCTCCTGTGAGTTTGCCTTCCCTGTCAGCTTTCCTCCTAGATTTCCTCTCCCTTGTGAGTCCCCCTCCTTTGTGAGCTATCCTCTCCTAGATTACCTCTCCACTGTGAGTTCACCTTATTTGTGAGTCCCCCTCTCCTGTGAGTCCCTCTCCTCTGCGAGTTATCCTCTGAGATTCCCTACCTTGTGAGTTATCCTCTCTGTGAATCCCCCTCCCCTGTGATGTATCTCTTTTTAGATCTCTCCTCCCTTATCAGTCCCCTCAACTGTCCTAAATTTCCTCTGCTTTGTCAGACCCCCTCCGCTCTCAGTCCCCCTATCCTGCGAAGTATCCTTTCAACTGTGAGTTACCCTACCCTGTAAGTTATCCTCTCTTGTTAGTCTCCCTCTCCTATGAGTCTTCCCTTCATAGATTCCACTGTGAGTCCCCCTCTTCTGTTAGTCCCCCTTTCCTGTGAGCTATCTTATCCTAGATTCCCTCTCCCCGGTGCGTACCTCTCCCCCGTGAGTCTTTCTCCCCTGTGAGTCCTCCTCTTCTGTAAGGTATCTTAACATGTGAGTTATCCTCTACTGCATTCCTTCTACATCGTGAGTCCCCCTCCCCAGTGACTCTTTCTCCCTTGTGAGTTATCCTCTCCTAGATTCTCCCCTCCCCTGTGAGTACCCCTCCCTCGTGAGTTATGCTCTCCTAGATTCTCTTTCACCTATGACTCCCCCTCTCCAGTGAGTCCCCCTGTCCTGTGAGTTATCCTCTACTCTGTGAGTCACCCTCCCTTGTGAGTTATCCTCTTCTAGATTCCCCTTATCCTGTGAGTCCCCCACTCCTGTGAGTTATCCTCTCCCCTGTGAGTTCTCTTACCCTCTGAGTTATCCTCTCCTGTGAGTTCCCCACCAGAGTGAGTTAGCCTTTCTTAGATTACCTCTCTCCCGTGAGTCCTCCTCTTCTGTCAGTTATCCTTTCCTAGATTCCCTCTCACCTGTGAGTCCCCCTCTCCAGTGAGTCCCCCTTTCCTGTAAGTTATCCTCTCTTCTGTAATTCACCGTCCCTTGAAAGTTATCCTTCTCTAGATTCCCCTTATCCTGTGAGTCCCCCACCCCTGTCAGTTATCCTTTCCTAGATTTTCCTTGTTCTGTGAATCCCTCTCCTATAGATCCCCTTCCCCTGTGAGTTATCCTCTCCCCTGCGAGTTCCCCTACCCTCTGAGTTATTTTCTCCTGTGAGTTCTCCTCCAGGGTGAGTTATCCTCTATTTGATTTCCCCTCTCCTATGAGTCCTCCTCCCCTGTCAGTTATCCTCCTCTAGATTCCCTCTCTCTTGTGACTCCCGCTCCAATCCACGCCCTCCTATCTTGCGAGTTATCCTTTCCCCTGTGAGTTATCGACTGATGGGTTACCCCTTTAATGTGAGACCCCTTCTCTTGTGAGTCCCTTTCTTATGTCAGTCTCCCATCGTCGTTAGTTTTCCTCTCTTAAGTTCCGTCTTTTCTGTCAATCCCCTTCCCCTGCGAGTTATCCTATCATTAGATTCCCTATCCCTGCGAGTCCGCCTCTCATGTGAATCCCACCCCGCTGTGAGATAATTTCTCTTTACTTCCCTCTCCCCTGTTAATCCCCCAGTTCTGTAAATCCCCTGTGTGTCCTCCTCCCCTGTGAGTCACCCTCTCCTGTGAGGTATCTTAACATGTGAGTTATCCTCTACAAATTCCTCCTCCATTGTGAGTCCCCCTCTCAAGTGACCCCCTCTCCCTCGTGAGTTATTCTCTTTTAGATTCCCCCTCTCCAGTGAGTCCCCCTGTCGTGTGAGTTATCCTCTCCTTTGTGAGTCACCCTCCCTTGTGAGTTATCCTCTTCTGGATTCTCTTTATCCTGTGAGTCCCCCACCCCTGTGAGTTATCCTCTCCTAGGTTCCACCTCTCCTGTGAGTCCCCTTCCCCTGTGAGTTATCCTATCATTAGATTCCCTCTCCCTGCGAGTACTCCTCTCCTGTGAATTCCACACCGTTCTGATATATCTTCTCATAACTTCCCTCTCCCCTGTGAGTCCCCCGGTTTTGTGAATCCCCTGTGAGTCCTCCTCCCCTGTGAGCCACCCTCTCCTGTGAGGTATCTTAACATGTGAGTTATTCTCTACAAATTCCTCCTCCATTGTGAGTCCCCCTCTCCAGTGACTCCCTCTCCCTTATGAGTTATCCTCTTCTAGATTCTCCCCTCCTCTGTGAGTAACCCTCCTTTGTGAGTTATGCTTTCCTAGATTCCTTCTCAAATGTGAGTCCCCCTCTCCAGTGCGTGCCCCTGTCCTGTGATTTATCCTCTCTTCTGTAAGTCACCCTCCCTTGTGAGTTATCCTCTTCTAGATTCCCCTTATCCTGTGAGTCCCACACCCCTGTGAGATATCCCTCCCTAAATTCCCCCTCTTCTGTGAATCCCTAACCTCCCAGTCCCCTTCCCCTGTGAGTCATCCTCTCCCGTGTGAGTTCCTTTACCCTCTTTATTTTCTCATGTGAGTTCCCTTCCAGGGTGAGTTACTCTTTCTTAGAATTCCCCTCTCTTGTGAGTCCTCCTCCCCTGTCAGTTATCCTCTCTTAGATTTCTTCTGTCTTGTGAGTCCCACTCCAATCCACGCCCTTCTCTCTTGCGAGTTGTCCTCTTCCCTGTGAGTTATCAACTGATGGATTACCTCTTTCATGTGAGACCCCTTCCCCTGTCAGTCCCTCTCCATTGTGAGTTCTCCTGTTCTGTAAATTCCCTGTGAGTCCCCCTCCCCTGTGAGTCACCCTCTCCTGTGAGGTATCTTAACATGTGAGTTATCCTTTACAAATTCCTCCTCCATTGTAAATCCCCCTCTCCAGTGACTCCCTCTCCCTTGTGAGTTATCTTCTCCTAGATTCTCCCCTCCCCTGTGAGTACCCCTCCCTCGTGAATTATTCTTTCCTAGATTCCCTCTCACCGGTGAGTCCCCCTCTCCAGTAAGTTGCCCTGTGCTGTGAGTTATCCTCTCCTCTGTGAGTCACCCTCCCTTGTGAGTTATCCTCGTTTAGATTCCCCTTATCCTGTAAGTCCTGCACCCCTGTGAGTTATCCCCTCCTAGATTCCCTCTCTTCTGTGAATCCCTCTCCTGTTAGTCCCCTTCTTCTGTGAGTGATCCTATCCCCTGTGAGTTCCCTTACCCTCTGTGTTAATTTTCTCCTGTGAGTTCCCCTCCAGGGTGAGTTATCCTTTATTTGATTTTCCCTCTTCTGTGAGTCCTCCTCCCCTGTGAGTTATCCTCTCCTGGATGCCCTCTCTCTTGTGAGTCCCACTCCAATCACGCTCTCTTCTCTTGCGAGTTATCCTCTCTTCTGTGAGTTATCGACTGATGGTTTACCCCTTTGATGTGAGACCTTTTCCTTTGTGAGTCCCGTTCTTCTGTCAGTCTCCCTTCGCTGTGAGTTATCCTCCCCTAGGTTCCACCTTTCCTGTGAGTCCCCCTTCTTTGCGAGTTATCCTATCATTAGATTCCCTCTCCCGGCGATTACCCCTCTCCTGTGAATCCCACACCGCTGTGATATATCTTCTCCTAACTTTCCTCTCCCCTGTAAGTCCCCCTGTTCTGTAAATCCCCTGTGAGTCTTCCTCCCCTGCGATTCACCCTTTCCTGTGAGGTATTTTAACATGTGAGTTATCCTCTACTACATTCCTTCTCCATTGTGAGTCGCCCACTTCAGTGACTCCCTCTCCCTTGTGAGTTATCCTCTCTTAGATTCTCCCCTCCCCTGTCAGTACCCCTCCCTCGTGAGTTATTCTCTCCTAGATTCCCTCTCACCTGTGAGTCCTCCTCTCCAGTGAGTCCCCCTGTTTTGTGAGTTATCCTCTCTTCTGTAAGTCACCCTCCCTTGTGAGTTATCCTCTTCTAGGTTCCTCTTATCCCGTGAGTCCCCCACCCCTGTGAGTAATCCCCTCCTAGATTCTCCATCTTCTGTGAATCCCTCTCCTGTAAGTCCCCTTCCCCTGTTAGTAATCCTCTCCCCTGTGAGTTCCCCTACCCTCTGAGTTATCCTCTCCTGTGAGTTCCCCTCCAGGGTAAGTTATCCTATCTTATATTTCTCCTCTCATGTGAGTCCTCCTCACTTGGCAATTATCCTCTCCTAGATTTCCTCTCTCTTGTGAGTCCCACTCCAATTCACGCCCTCTTCTCTTGCGAGTTATCCTCTCCTCTGTGAGTTATCAACTGATGGATTACCCCTTTCATGAGAGACCCCTTCCCCTGTGAGTCCCTCTTTATTGTGAGTCCCCCTGTTCTGTAAATCCCCTGTGAGTCCTCCTCCCCTGTGAGTCACCCTCTCCTGTGAGGTATCTTAACATGTGAGTTATCCTTTACAAATTCCTCCTCCATTGTGAATTCCCCTCTCCAGTGACTCCCTCTCCCTTGTGAGTTATCCTCTCCTAGATTCTCCCCTCCCCTGTGAGTACCCCTCCCTCAAGAGTTATTCTTTCCTAGATTCCCTCTCACTTGTGAGTCCCCCTCTCCAGTAAGTTGCCCTGTCCTGTGAGTTATCGTCTCCTCTGTGAGTCACCCTCCCTTGTGAGTTATCCTCGTTTAGATTCCCGTTATTTTGTAAGTCCTGCACCCCTGTGAGTTATCCCCTCCTAGATTCCCCCTCTTCTGTCAGTCTCCCATCGTTGTGAGTTAACCTCTTCTAGGTTTCACCTTTCCTGTGAGTCCTCTTCTCCTGCGAGTTATCCTATTATTAGATCCCTTCTCCCTGCGAATCCTCCTCTCCTGTGAATCCCACTCCGCTGTGAGATATCTTCTGCTAACTTCCCTCTCCCTTGTGAGTCGCCCTTTCTGTAAATCGCTTGTGAGTCGTCCTCCCCTGTGAGTCACCCTCACTTGTGAGGTATCTTATCATGTGAGTTATCCTTTACTACATTCCTCCTCCATTGTGAGTCCCCCTCTGCAGCGACTCCGTCTCCCTTTTGAGTTATGCTCCCCTAGATTCCCCTTATTTTGTGAGTACCTCTCCCCCTTAAGTCCCTCTCCTTTGTGAGTTATCTGGTTACATCTTCACAGTGAGTCCCATTCCCATTGTGAGCCCTCCTTTCCTGAGAGTTATATACCCATGTGAGTTATCCTTTGCTACATTCCCCCTGTCCTGTGAGTCCCTTTTCCCTGTGAGTTTTCCTTTCCTAGATTCCCTCTTTCCTGTGACTATACCTGTTTTGTTAAACACGCTCTCCTGTGAGTTCTCCTCTCCTATCAGTTGTGCGTTTTTAAATTCCCTCACTCCTTCGAGTCCCCCTTTCCCTCTTAACTATGCTCTTTTAAATTTCCTTTCCCGCTCAATCCCCATCTCCTGCGAGTCCCCCTCCCCTGTGTGTTATTCTATGCTAGATTACTCCTTTCCTGAAAGTGCCGATCCTGTTAGCCCCCCTCCCATGTGAGATATCCTTTCCTAGATTCCCCGTATCCTGTGAGCACGACTCCCCTGTGAGTTCCCCAACCCTGTGAGTATCCTCTCCTGTGAGTCCCCCTCATTTGTGAGTTGTCCACGTCCCTTGTCAGTCTCCCATGTGATTTATTAACTAATGGATTACCCCTTTCTATGAGACTCCCATCCTTGTGAGTTATCCTATCCTAGATTGCACTTTTCCTTTGACTCTACTTCCCTTGCAAGTTATTCTCTGCTAGGTTTCCTCTCCCCAGTGGGTCTCCCTCTCCTGTGAGTCCCCCATTCGTGTGAGCTCCCATCCCCTGTGAGTTATCCTTTCCCTTATTCCCCGTGTCCAGTGAGTCCCCCTCCGCTGTCAGTTATCCTCTCCTAACTTCCCCCTTCCTGTGAGTCCCCCTCTCCTGTAAATGCACCATGCCCTGTGAATTGTCCTCTCTTAGATTCCCTCTTTCCTGTGAGTCCCCCTCCCCTATGAGTCTCCCTCATCTGTAAGATATCCTCCCCTGTGAGTTATCCTCTCCTACACTCCCCTCTCCTAGTTTGTCTCTCCTCTGTGAGTCTCATTCTCTTGTGAGTCGTGCTGCCTCGTTAGTTCTACTCTCCTGGGAAACCTCTTTATCTGTGGGGCCTCCAACTGCGCGAATTCCCCTTTCGTGTGAGTTTTCCTCCCATGCGAGCTTTTCTCTCCTCTCTGGCCCTTTCCATCTTGCGTTTTCCTCTCCTGTGACTTCTCCTCTCTTGGCATTCTCCGTTTCCTGTGAGTCCCACTCTCCTGTGTGTCCACATCCCCTCTGACTTTTCTTTTCGTAGATTCGCCCTCCCCTGTGACCTTCCCTTTCCTGTGGGTTTTCCTACCATGTCAGCTTTCCTCCTAGATTTCCTCTCCTCTGTGAGTCCCCATCCTTTGTGAGTTATTCTCTCCTAGATTACCTCTCCCCTGTAAGTTCACCTCGTTTGTGAGTCCCCCTCTCCTGTGTGTCCCTTTCCTTTGTGAGTTATCCTCTGAGATCCCCTACCTTGTGAGTTATCCTCTCTGTGAGTCCCCCTCCCCTGTGATGTATCTTTTCTTAGATCTCTCCTCCCTTATCAGTCCCCTCAACTGTCAGTTATTCTCTCCTAGATTCCCTCTCCCTTGTAAGACCCCCTCCCCTCTCAGTCCTCCTAGCCTGTGAGGTATCCTTTCTCCTGTGAGTCTCCCTCCCCTATGAGTCTTCCTTTCATAGATTCTCCTTCGCCCGTGAATCCCCCTCTTCTGTAGGTCCCCCTTTCCTGTGAGCTATTTTATCCTGGATTCCCTCTCCCCGGTGCCTCCCTGTCCCCGGTGAGTCCCTCTCCCCTGTGAGTCCTCCTCTCCTTTGAGGTATCTTAATATGTGAGTTATCCTCTACTACATTCCTCCTCCACTGTGAGTCCCCCTCTCTAGTGACTCCCTCTTCCTTGTGAGTTATCCTCTCCTAAATCCTCCCCTCCCCTGTGAGTACCCCACCCTTGTGAGTTACTCTCTCGTAGATTCCCTCTCGCCTGTGAGTCCCCCTCTCCAGTGAGTCCCCCTGTCCTGTGAGTTATCTTCTCCCCTGTGAGTCACCCTCCCTTGTGAGTTATCCTCTTCTAGATTCCCCTTATCCTGTGAGTCCCCCTACCTCTGTGAGTTATCCCCTCCTAGATTCCCCCTCTTCTGTGAATCCCTCTCCTGTAAGTCCCCTTCCCCTGTGAGTTCTCCTACCCTCTGAGTTATCCTCTCCTGTGAGTTCCCCTCCAGGTGAGTTATCCTTTCTTAGATTTCCCCTTTCCTGTGAGTCCTCCTCCCCTGTCAGTTATCCTCTCCTAGATTCCCTCTCTCTTGTGAGTCCCACTTCAATCCACGCCCTGCTCTCCTGCGGGTTATCCTCTCCCCTGTGAGTTATCAACTGATGGATTACCCCTTTCATGTGAGACCCCTTCCCCTGTGAGTCCCCTTCTTCTGTCAGTCTCCCATCCCTGTGAGTTATCCTCTCCTAGGTTTCACCTTTCCCGTGAGTCCCCTGCGAGTTATCCTATCATTAGAATCGCGCTCCTTGCGAGTCCTCCTCTCTTGTGAATCCCACTCCGCTGTGAGATATCTTCTCCTAACTTCCCTCTTCCCTGTGAGTCCCCCTGTTCTGTAAATTCCCTGTGAGTCCTTCTCCTTTGTGAGTCATCCTCTACTGCGAGATGTCCTACTCCTTTGTGAATCTCCATCTACTGTGAGTTATCTTCTACTGTGAGTCCCTCTAACCTTTGACCTCTAATCTCCTGTGAGTCCGTTGAGAGTCCGACTCTCATGTGAGTCAATTTCTCCTGTGAGTCCCTCTCCCGTGTGAATTTATCCTCTCCTAGATTACCCCTCTCCTGTGACTTCCTCTCACCTGTGAGTCATCCACCCCTAGATTCCCTTTCCCCCGTGAGTTATCCTCTCCTAGATTCCTCTACCTGCGATTCCCTCTCCCTTGTGAGTTATCTTTTCCTAGAGCTCTAGAGCTAGTCCTCTCCTGTGAGTCCCCTTATTCTTGGAGCGCTCATCCCCTGCGATTTCAAGTGCTCTCTGAGTTGTCTTCTGCAAGATTCCTTGTCTGCTGTGAATCCGCCTCTCGTGTGATTCCCTCTCCCCTGTGAGTTGTCCTCTCCGAGATCCCCCTTCTCTAGTGGGTCCATCTATCCTTGGAGACCCCTTCGTTGTAACTTATCCTCTCCTAGATTCCCCTTCTCCTGTAAGTCCTCCTCCCTTGTGAATGATCCTCCCCTAGACCCCCCTTCTCCTGTGTGTCCCTCTTTCCTGTGAGTCCTCCTTTGTGAGTTATCGTTTCCTAGGTTCCCCCTTCCCTGTGAGTCCCCCTCCTCTGTGAGTTATCCTCTCCTGTGAGTCCCTCTATTCTTTGAGCGCTCATCCCTTCTAATTCCCTTTCCCCTGTGAGTACCCCCCCTGTGAGTTATCGTCTCCTAGATTCCCACTCCCATGTAAGTCCCCCTCCACTGTGAGTTATCCTCTCCCCTATGAGTACTTCTCCCCTGTGTGTTATCCTCTCTTAGATTCCCCCTCCCCTGTGAGTCCGCTTTCCCTGTCAGTTAACCTCTCCTAGATTCCCCTTCCCCTGTAAGTCCCCTTCCGCTGTGAGTTATCCTCTCCCAGTTTTCCACCCTGTGAGTCGCCCTCACTCGTGAGTTATCCTCTCCCCTGTGAGTTCTCTTCCTTTGTGAGGTATCTTCTCCTGTGACTCCCTCTTCCCTGTGAGTTTTCCTCTTCTAGATTCGTTCTCTCTTGTGAGTCCCCCTCCCCTGTGAGTTCTCCTCTCCTACATTCACCTTCCCATGTGAATATTCCCCCCCAGCAAGTTATCCTCTCCTGTGAGTTTCCCACCCCGTCAGTTATCCTCTCCTATATCACCAGTCCCCTGTGAGTCCCCCTCCGCTGTGAGTCAGCCTTCCCTGTGAGTTATAGACTCCCACTCCCTGGTAAGTCCTCTTTTGTGAGTCCCCGTCGCCTGTGAGTTCTCCTCTCTCAGATGCTGCCCCCTGTGAGTCCCCACCTCCTCTGTGAGTTATCCTCTCCTGTGAATTCCCCTCCCGTATGAGTTATCCTATCCTAGATTTCCCCTTTCCTGCGACTCGCCCTCACCTGTGAATTATCCTGTCCTAGATCTCCTCTGCCCTGTGAGTTATCCTCTCTTTCGTTTGCTTTCTGTGAGTCCATCCCTGACGTGAGTTATCTTCTCCTAAATTCCCCCACCCTCTCTTAGATTCCATCTCTTCTGTGAGTCATCCTCCCCTGTGAGTCCCCCTCGCCTGTGAGTCCCCTTCCTTGTGAGCTATCCTATCCTATCCTCTTTTCTGTAAGTCGCCTCTCCTGTGAGTCCCTCTAACCTGGGAGTTTTCCTTTTTTAAATTCCCTCTCCACTGGGTGTCCCTCTTTCTTGTGAATCTCCCTCTCCTGTGAGACCCCCTCCCTTGTGAGTTACGTTCTCCTGTGAATCCCTTTATTCTTTGAGTGCTCATCTTCTGTGATTCCTCTTCCCCGGTGAATTTCCGTTTCTTGTGAGTCCGCCTCCTTTGTGAGTTATCCTCTCCTAGATTCACCCTCTCCTGTGAGTTGATATTTTACGTATTGTAAAAACTGAACTTTAGGCAATATCGATATTTAAAGATCATGTCAGTAGAGTTATTTACTAGCTACTACCTAAATTCCCCCTACCCTGTGCTTCCCCCTCCCCTGTGAGTCCCCCTCCCATGTGAGTCCCCCTCCCCTGTGAGTTATCATCTTCTAGATTACCTCTCCGTTGTGAGTCATCCTCTCCTGAGAGTTCCCCTTTCCTGTGCGTTATCCTCCCCTGTGAATTATCCTATCCTATATTCCCCCTCTCCTGTGAATTCCCCTCCCCTGTGACTTATCCTCTGTTAGATTCCTCCTCCCCTGTTAGTCCTTCTCTCCTGTGAGTCTCCTCCCCTGTGAGTTATCCTCTTCCCTGTGAGTCTCCCTCTCCTCTGAGTTATCCTCTCCTGTGAATCCCCCATTTTCTGTGAGATATCCTCTCCTAGATTACCTCTCCACTGTAAGACCCCTTCTCCTGAAAGTCCCTCACTCCATTGGGTCCCCCTCTTCTGTGAGTTGTCCTCTCCTAGATTCCCCCTCTCCTGTGAATCCCCTCCCCTGTGAGTCCCCCTCTTCTGTAAGTTATCCTCTCCTAGATTCCCCCTCTCCTGTGAATCCCCTCCCCTGTGAGTTATCCTCTCCTAGATTCCTCTTCCCCTATGAGTCCCCTTCCGCTGTGAGTACTCCTATCCTGTGAGTTATCCTCTCCTAGATCCCCCCTCCCCTGTGCGTCCCCCTTTTCTTGGTAAGTTACCCACTCCTAGATTCCCCTTCCGCTGCGAATCATCCTCCCTTGTGAGTTAGATTACCCCTTTCCTTTGTGATTTCACCTGCCCTGTAAGTCTGTCTCTTCTTTGAGCCTACATCCCTCCAATGTAGGTTATTTTCTCCTGTGAGTCCTTCTCATCTATAAGTCCCCTCCCCTTGGATTTCCATTTTCGTGTGAGTCTCAATGTCCAGTGAGTTCTCCTTCTTTGCGAGTTGTCGTCTGCTGTGAGTCCTTTCCTGTTAGTCCACTTCTCCTATGAGTCCTTCATCCTTCTAAGATCTCCTGTCCTGTGAGTCCCTCTCTATTGTGAGTCCTCGCCTCCTGTGAGTTGTTCTTTTCCTGCGAGTCCCCCTCTCTTGCGAGTCCTCCTCTTTTGTGATTCTACCTTTTCTGTGACTCTCTGACCCTCCCCTGTGAGTTCTCCTGTCTTATAAATTTCCATCCCCTCCGATTCTATCTCTAGAATAAGTCCTACCCCCGTCCTTACCTGTGAATCCCCCTCCACTGCGACTTCATTCTTCTTTGAGTTTTCCTACCCTTGTGATTCCTTCCCTGTGAGTTCTCCTCCCCAGTGAGTTCTCTTTTCCCTTGATTCCTTCACCCCTGTGAGTTTTCCTCTCCTGTTAGTCTCTCTCCCCAGTGATTTTTCCTCTCCTGTGCATCCTCCTCCCCTGTGAGTGCCCCTTCCCTATGAGTTCTTTTGTCTTGTATATCTCCTTCTCCTGCGAGTTCTTCTTTCTTGTGAGTCCTCCTCTCCTGTGACTCCGCTTTTCCTGCGAGTCCTAGTGCATTTCCCCCCCCCCTGCTTCCCTCTCCCCTTGAGTCCCGTCTGCTGTGAGACCCCTTATCCCGTCAGTTGTCCTCTTCTGAGTGCTACTCTCCTGTGAATCCCGTTTTCCTGTGAGGCTCTTTCTCCTGTGAATCCATTCTCCTGGCATCCCTCCTTCCTTTGCCCATTAGTCCCCTTCCCTGTAACTTCCCCTGTGCAGTGGGTCTCCTTATTCCGTCAGTTCTCCTCGTCTGTGAATGTCCTTTTCCTGTGAGTCGTCCTTGCCTGTGAGTTCCCATCCCCTGTAAGTCCTCGTCTCCTGTGATTCTTCCAATGTGAGTTCAGCTTCCATGTGAGTCGCCCGTCCCCTGTGAGCTCTCCTGTCCTGTGTGATTCTTGAGAGTTCTGTTCCCCTGTGAACTCTCCTCTTTTGTGGGTTTATCTCTCTTTTGTGAGTCCTTCCCTCCTGTGATTTCTCCTTTTGTGCGAGTTCTCATTTCCTGTGAGTTCTCCTTCCGTGTTAGTCCTCATACCATGTGACTTCCCCTTTCCTGCGAGTCCCTTTTTCCTGTGAGTTCTACTCTCCTCTTAGTTTCCCCTCCCCCCCTTTGAGTCTCCATTTCCTTTAGATTCCTCTCTGCTCCGAGTCCCCCACCTCTGTTAGTTTTCCTTTTTTGGGAGTTCCCCTCTCATGTGAGTCCTGCTCCCTTGTAAATTCCCCTTTCCTATGAGTCCCCCTCTCCTATGATTCCTCCTCTTAATGAGTTCTCATCCCCCATGAATCCTCCACGCCTGTGAGTCACCTCTAACGTGAGTCCAAAACTCTTGTGAGTTTCCCTCTCACGTGAGTCCCACTCTCAAGTCAGTCCATCTGGCCGCGCTGGTATCTGGCCGACTCGGGGTGAACTAGCTTACGGGTCTCGGGGTTTGAGGCTTGTGCTTCTTTAATAAAATTCTGCTGTGGTCAATGTGTAAGGCATGGCCACAGCCAGACTCCTGTCAGTTCCCCTCTCCTGTGCTTCCTCCTTTCCTGCAAATTTATCTGCCCGCGCAGGTGTCTGGCTGAGTCGAAATTTATCTAGATTGCTGATCTCGGGACTGCAGTTTGTTGTTCTTTAATAAAATTCTGCTGTGGTTAATGTGTAAGGCATGGCCACACACAGAGTCCTGCGAGTACCCCTCCCCTGTGAGTCCTTCACTACGAGTCCCTTCTCCTGTAAGTCCAACGCTGGTATGAGTACTCCTTTCCTGTGAATCATCCTACTCTGTGAGTCCCCCTTCTATTGTGGTGAGTCCCCTATCTCCTGTGAGCTCTTCTCCTCTGTGAGTCGCCCTCTCCTGTGAATACTCATTTATATGCCCTCCTTCCCCCTGTGAGTCCCCCTGTTCAGTGAGTCCCCCGCTCCTTCGTGTGCCCCACCCCTGTTAGTCTTCTTCCCCTATGAATCCTCATGTCCTGTGAATCTCCTGTGAGGCCCCCTCTCGTGTGAGTGCTCTTACCTTGTGAGTCCTCCGCCCTGAGGCCCATTCCCTGTGAGTCCCCATCTCCTATGAGTCCCACTCTCGTGTGATTCTTCCTACCGTGCTATTTCTGCTGCACTACAAGACCTCCTACCTTTCGAGTCCCTCCCTACTTTAAGTCCCCCTCCCCGTTGAATCCACCTCCCCTATAAGTCCTCCCATGTGAGTACCCCGACTCCCGTCAATCCAACTCTCTCCCGAGTCCCCTTCCCCTATGAGACCTCAAATTGTGTGAGTCCTTCCTTGTGCGTTCTCATCCCAAGTCTCTTGTTACTACCCCCCTCTCCTGTAAGTTGTGTTAGTACTCTCCTGTGAATCTCCCTCTCCTTATACGTCTTCCTTCCCATTGACCCCTCTCTCCTGTGAGTTTCCCTCTCGTGTGAGTTCTCAACCCCTGTATGTCATCCCCCGCTGAGAGGACCACCTGTCCCCGTCTCGTGCAAGTTCTACCCCTGCCAGTCCCCTTCTTCATTAGTCCTACTCTTCTGTGAGTACCCCTCTCCTGTGAGACCCCTCTTGTGTGACTCCTCCTTTCCTGTAAGTCCTTCGATCTTCCCCTGTGAGTCCCCCTCTACTGTAAGTCCCCCTCTCTAGTGAGTCCCCCGCCACCGTGAGTCCACCAACTTTATGAGTCCTCTTAAGCTGTGAATCTCCTGTCAGTTCCACTCTCGTGTGAGTCCTCCTCCGCCACGAGGCTCATTTGCTGTAAGTCCTCCTCTCCTAAGCTTGTTAGTCCTCCTATCCTGTGAGTTGGTCTTTCCTGTGAGTCCCACTTCCTGTAATTTCTCCTGCCCTATCATTTCTCCTCCCGTGTAAGTCACCTCTCACGCGAGTCCAACACTCGTAATTCCCCTCTCGCGCAATTCCTCCTCCCCTATGAGTCCCTTTTCCTGTGATTCACCACTCGTGTCAATCCTCCTTACCTATGAGTTATCCTACCCCAAAAGTCCTTTCCCTTGTGAGTCTCCCTCTCCTGTGAGCCCGAGTCGGGGTCCACCCAGCTTGCGGGTCTCGAGGTTTGCTGCTTGCGCTTCTTTATTAAAATGCTGCTGTGAACAATGCGTAAGGCAGCCAGACTTCTGTGAGTCCTCTTCCCCTCTGAGTCCATCTAGCGGCGCAGTTGTCTGGCCGAGTCGGGGTCCATCTAGCTTGCGGGTCTCGGAGATTGCGGCTTCTGCTTCTTAATAAAACTCTGCTATGGTCAATGTGTAAGGCATGGCTACAGCCCTGCAAGTCCTCGCATGAGTGTCCAGGGCCCCTGTGGGTCATCCTTGCCTGTGGGTCCTCCTCTCCTGCGAGTTCCTTTTCCTGCGAGTCCCTCCTGGTGTGTGTCTTCCTCCTCTGCGAGTCCGCCTCTCGTGTGAGTCCTCCCCTAAGAATCACCCTCTCCTGTGAGTCCCAGTCTCGTGTGAGCCCTTCTTTTTTGTGAGTTCTCCCCCCCCCGAGTCTCTCTTCCGTAACAATTTTCCTACCCTGTGAGTCCTCCTCTACATTGAGTTACAAACTCCTGTGAGGTCTCCTCTCTTCTGAATCCATATCTCCTGGGAGTCCCTCTCTCCTCTTAGTCTAACTGCCTTGTGAGTTCCCCTTTCCAGTGTGTCAAGCCCTCCTGTGAGTCTTCGTCCCCTGTCAGTCCCCTTCTCCTGTGAGTCCTCCTTTCTTTTGAGTCCTTCTCTCCTGTCAGTCTTTCTCTTCTGTGAGTCCCTCTTTCCTAAAATCTCTCTTCCCTTGTTAGTCCTCTTCCCCTGTGAATCCCCCTCCCTGTCTGTACTCCATTACTGTGAGTCCACCTCTCCTCTGACTCTTCCTCCATTGTAAATTCTTTCCTGTGAGTCCTCCTTCCCTGTGAGTCATCCTGCCATGTAAGCCCCCCCCCCACTGTGATTCTCCATTTTCTGTGAGTCCCTCCATCCTGTGAGTTCCTCTTCCCTGTGACTTGCCCTTTCCTGTGAGTCGTCTTTTTGTTTGAGTTCTGCTCTCATGTGAGTTCCCTTCCCCTGTAGGTCCTCCTCCCTTGTGAGTCCTTTCTCCTGTGAGTCTCCCTTTCCTGTGATTCCCCCTGTCCTCCGAATTCCCCTTTCCGGTCCCCTTCCCCTGTGAGTAATCCTCCCCTGTGAGTAATCCTCCCCTGTGAGTCTCCCTCTCAAGTGATTCACGCCCTATTGTGAGTCTTCCTCCCCAGTAAGTCCCCTTCTGTTGTGAATCCTCCTTCTTTGTGAGTTCCCCTTTCCTGAGAGTTCTCCTGCCTTGTACGTCCTCCTTCCCTGTGAGTCCCCTCCCCTGTGTGTACTCCACTACTGTGAGTCCACCTGCCCCTGACTTTTCCTCCTCTGTGAATTCACCTCCCCTGTGAGTCTCAATTTCTTGTGAGTCCTCCTCCCCTGTGAGTTGACCTGTCATGTGAGTCCCCCCGCCACTGTGATTCTCCATCTCCTGTGATTCCCACACTCCTGTGAGTTTTCCTTCCCTGTAATTCCCGTTCTCATATGAGTCCTCCCCTCCTGCGAGTCCTCCTTTTCTTTGAGTTTTCCTCTCCTGTGAGTTCTGTTCTCCTGTGAGTCCACCTTCCCGGTGATTTTTTCTCTTCTGTTAATTTTCCTTCCCTGTAAATCCCCCTTTACTGCGAGTCCTACTTCTGTGCGAGTTTCCTTCTCCTCTGAATTCCCCTTCCCTGTTATATCCCCTCCCCTGTGAGTTCTCTATTGCTGTGAGATCTCCTCTCCTTTGAGTGCTTCATTCCTGTGAGTCCCCCTCTCCTGTGAACTCCCCTGTTAGACCAACTCGTGTGAATACTCTTGCCCTGTGAGTCTTCCTTCTCTGTTAGTCCCGCTCCCCTGTGAGTCCCGCTCCCCCGTGCGTCCCTCTACCTGCTAGTTCTCCTCTCCTGTGAGTGCTCTTTTTCTTGTTGGACCCCCTATTCTGTGAATCCTCCACCCTTGTGAGTACCCCTTTTATGTGCATTTCATTTCCTGTGAATCCTCCTGCCCTGTGAGTCCCCCTCTTCAGTGAATCCTCCTCTGTTGTGTATCCACCTCCAAAGTGAGTGCCCTTACCCTGTGAGCACTCTTCTCCTGTGAGTCATCTTCCCCTGTGAATCCTCCGCTATGAGTTCCACTCCCCTGTGATTACTCATCTCTTGATAGTCCTCCCCCCTGTGAGTCCTCTTCCTTTGTGAATTCTCCTCCCCTGTAAGTCCCTCTTTCCTATGAGTCCTCCTGCCCCGTAGATTCTCCTACCCTTTGAGTATCCCCTACTGTTGGTCCCCTTCTGTAAGTCCCCCTTTCCTGCGAGTCCCCCTCTTCTCTGAATTCCTTTCCCCTATGACTTTACTTCCCCCGTGAGTTCTCCTTTTCTGCGAGATCTCTAAAACCTCTCCCTGAGTGAGTTTTTTTCCAATGTGACTACTACTCCCCTGTGAGGTTTTCCTTACTGTGAGTCCTATCCTCCTCTTGTGTGAGTGCTCCTCCCTTGTAAGTCCTCCTCCCCTGTGAGTCCCCCTCCCTTGTTTGTACGACACCAATGTAAGTCTACCTCCCCCTGACTCTTCCTCCTCTGTAAATTCTCCTCCCTTGTGAGTCCCAATTTCCTGTAAGTCCTCCTCCCCTGTGAGCCCTCCTGCCATGTGAGTCTCTCCTACTTTGATTCTCTATCTCCTGTAATCCCCAACCTCCTGTGAGTTCCCCTTTCCTGTAAGTCTCAATGCCTCTCCCTCTCCTGTGAGTCCGCATTTTGCTTCAGTTCTCTCCTGTGACTCTTCCTCCTCTGTGAATTTTCTATCCCTGTGAATCCCCTTTTCCTACAAGTCCCACTTTTCTGCGAGTTCTCTCCTCTGAGTTCCCCTTCCCTGTTATATCCGCTCCGTTGTGAGTTCTCCTCTCCTGTGCGTCCTCCTCTCTTGTTAGAACAACTCGTGTGAATACCCTTGCCCTGTGAGTCCTCCTCTGTGAGTCCTGCTGCCCTGTGAGTCCCGCTCCCCCGTGCGTCCCTCTACCTGCTAGTTTTCCTCTCCTGTGAGTGCTCTTTTTCTTGTTGGACCCCCTATTCTGTGAGTCCTCCACCCTTGTGAGTACCCCTTTTGTGTGCATTTCATTTCCTGTGAATCCTCCTGCCCTGTGAGTCCCCCTCTTCAGTGATTCCTCCTCTGCTGTGTATCCACCTCCAAAGTGAGTGCCCTTACCCTATGAGCACTCTTCTCCTGTGAGTCATCTTCCCCTTTGAGTCCTCCTCTGTGAGTTCCACTCCCCTGTGATTACTCATATTTTGATAGTCCTCCTCCCCTGTGAGTCCTCTTCCTTTGTGAATTCTCCTCCCCTGTGAGTCCCTCTTTCCTATGAGTCCTCCTGCCCCGTAGATTCTCCTACCCTTTGAGTATCCCCTACTGTGAATCCCCCTCTCCTGTGAGTCTTCTTCTCCTGTAAGGTCTCCTCTCTTTTAATTCGTCCTCCAATGTGAGTACCGCTCTCAGGCGAGTCCCCTTTCCAAGTGAGTTCTTCTCCCCCTCCCTTGCGAGTCCTCCCCTCCTGCGAGTCCCCCCTTTCCTGTGAGTTCTCTTTCCCTGCGAGTCCTCTTTACTTGTGCGTTCTCCATTCCTTTCCCTCTCCTGTGAGTCCTCTTTCCCTGTAAGTTCTTTTTATTTGTGTCAGTCGTCCTCCACTGCGAATTCTGCCCTGTGAGTTTCCCTCTCCTGTGAGTTTACCTCCCTTATACGTCATCCTCCCGAGAGAGTACTCCTCTTTTGTTAGTCCCACTCTATTGTGAGCTTCTCTCTACTGTCAGTCATTCTCCCCTTTGAGTCTCCTTCTTCTGTGAGTCCTCCTACCCTATAAGTCCCACTCTCCTGTGAGTCCCCCTCCCCTATCAGTTTTCATCCTCTGTAAGTCTCCCCTGCGAGTTATCCTCTCCTGTGAGTCCTTTTCCTGTGTAAGTACGTCTGAGTGTTATGAGTATTCCTGTGAGTCTCATGAGTTCTACTCCCCTGTTTGCTCCCTTTCCTGTGATTTTCTTTCCTCTGTGAGTTTTCGTCTCCTGCGAGTCCTCTTCTTTTTTGAATATCCTTCTCCTGTGAGTCTCCCTCTCATATATGAGTACCCCCTGTGACTTCTACTCTCATGTGAGTTATCCCCTCTTGTGTGTTCTCCTCCCTTGTTATTCCTTTTCCCTGTAAGTCCTCCTCACCTGTACGTGCTCCTCCCCTGTGATTCCTGCTCCGGTATTAGACCTCTCTCCTGTGAATACACCTCCCCTGTGAGTTTTTCTTCCTCTTTTGAGTCTTCCTCTTCTGTTAGTCTTCGTTTCCTGTGGGGCCCGCTCCACTGTCAGTTCTCCTTTCCTGTGAGTCCCCCTCCTCCACGAGTCCTCCACCCCTATAAATTCCCATCTCCTGTGAGTCCACTTCTCTTATTAGTCCCATTCTCGTGTGAGTCCCCCTCGCCTGTGAGTCTCCCTCCACTGTGGGTCCTACGCCTGTGAATTCTCCTCCTTTTGATTCCTCCTCGCTTTGTGAGCCGCCCCTTAATTTAAGCCTCCCTTCCCTGTGAGTCATTCGCCCCTGTGAGTCCCTCTTCTGTGAGTCCCCCTCTCCTGTAAGTCCCCCTCTCCTGTAAGTCCCCCTCTCCTGTAAGTCCTCCTCTTCTGTGAGTCCCGATCTCCTGTGAGCCCTCTCCCCTATGAGTCCTCAAGCCCTGTAAGATCTCCTCTCCTGTGATTTCTCCTTCCCTTTCAGTCCCTCTCTCCTACGAGTCCCCCTTCCCTGTGAGTTCTACTCTCATGTGAGTTGTCATCTTCTGTAAGTTCGCCTCTTCTGTGAGTCCCCCTCCCCTGTGATTCCTTTCTCCCGTGAGCACTCCTTTTTTGTCTTTGTCGTCCTCTCCTCTGAGTCGTGCTCTCCTTTTCCTGTGAGTGCTCCTCTCCTGGGAGTCCCCCTCTCCTGTGAGTTCCACTCCTGTGTCATTTGTCATCTTCTGTAAGTTCGCCTCTCCTGCGAGTCCCCCTCCCCTGTGAGTCCCTTTTTCTGTGAGTACTCCTCCCCTGTGAGTCATCCTCCCTGTGACGTCCTCCCCTGTTAGTTCCATTCTCCTGTGAGTCCCCCTTTCCTGTGAGTCCCCCTCTCCTGTCATTCCTCCTCCCCTGTGAATCTCCATCCTCTTTGAATCCCCCTTTCCTGTTAGTCTCTCTCAAGTCAGGTGTCCTCCCCTGTGAGTCTTTCTCGACCGTGAGTTCTCCTACCCTGTGAGTCCTTCTCCCCTGAGTGTCCCCCTCTCGTGCAATTTCCCCTTTCCTGTGAGTCCTATTTCCTAAACTCATGCTCCCCTGTGAGCTCCCCTCTTTTGCGAGTCCTCCTCTTGTGCGATTTCTCCTCCCGTGTGAGCTGTTTTCCCTTGTGAGTCCACCTTTCCTGTGATTCCCGTTTCCTGTGAGTTCTCCTCCACTACAATTCTCGCTATCCTGCGAGTCCCTTTCTCCTGTGATTCCCCCTCACCTGCGAGGTTTTTCATTTCGAGTCTTCCTTTCCCGTGAGTCCCCCTCCTCTATGAGTCCTCCTCCCCTGTGAGTTTTCTTCAATATGAGTGACACGCTACTGTGAGTTTTCCTTTCCTGTGTGAGTTCCCTTCTCCTCTGAGCCACCTTCCCTGATGCGTTATCCTCTCCTGCGAGTCCTCCTTTCCTATGAGTACCCCTTACCTGTGAGTTCTCCCTCACTTGTGTGTCCCCTTTGCTGCGATACCTTCATCTCTGTGAGTCCCCTTTCCTGTGAGCCCCTTTTCCTGTTCGTCCCCCTCCCATGTGAGTTATCTTGTCCTGTTAGTTTCCCAACTCTGTGACTTCTCCTCTCCTGTGAGTCCCCCTCTCGTGTGAGTCCCCGTACCCTGTGAGTCCCCGCTTCTGTAAGTTGTCCTCCCCTGTGATTCCTTCCTGTTTTTGTGAGTCCCCGTCTTCTGTAAGTCCTCCTCCCCTGTGAGTCCCCCTCTCGTGTGAGTCCCCCTCCCCTGTGAATCCCTCCTTTGTGAGTCCCCTCGGTTTTGAGTCCTCTTCCCCTGCGCGTCCCCCCTCCTCTGTGAGTTTTCTTGTCCTGTGAGTCCGCCTACCCTGTGAGTTCCCTGACCTTTGCGTTCCCCTCCCCCGTGAGTTCCCTTCCCCTGCGAGTTCCCTGCCCTTTGAGTTCCCCTCCATTGTGAGTTTTCCTCTCTTGTTAGTCCTCCTCTGCTGTGAGCCTCCCTCTCCCGTGAGTTCCTCCCAGTGAGTCCCCTTACGCTATCAGTTCTCCTCTCCTGTGAGTTCTCCTTCCTTGTGAGTCCTCCTCCCTTGTGCTTGTGAGTCCTCCTCCCTTGCGAGTCCCCCTTTCCTGTTAGTTCTCCTCTCCTAGATTCTCGCTTCCTTGTGAGTCCCCCTCCTGTGAGTGCTACTCTTCCGTGATTTCTCCTCCCGTGTGAGCCCCCCTTCCTCTGTGAGTTGTCCTCTCCTGTGAGCCCCGCTTTCCTGCGAGTCCCGCTCTATTGTGAGTCCCCTTCCTTTGTGAGTTTTTCTCTCCTATGATTTCTCCTCCTGTGTGAGTTCTTCTCTCTTGTGAATTCCCCTCCCCTGTGAGTTTCCCTGCCTTGTGAGTCCTCCATCCCAGTGAATTCTCTTTTCCTGTGAGTCCTCCTCCTCTATAAGTCCCCTTCTCGTGTGAGTCTTGCAGAGAAGCGCGATTGCGATCGCCCATTTTGCCGGCGAACTGTCGAACGTAAACGTAATGTTCACTTTCGCGTTTTGTTGATCAAGGAGTATTGTTTGACAGGTATGTGATGTAAAGGTGTTGAACCCCGATAACTCGAATTGCCAGGGAAAATTGAAATTACTTCGAGCTATCTGGGTTTCGAGTTATAGGTGTTTTGAACAAAAAGACCAGAAACACTTGATTTAAGAGGTTTTATGCTTCTACACGTTTTATTGTAAGATTTCTAGCAATGTAAGAGCATAAAATGACAAAACAAAACAAAAGCATGCAAACTACAAGTACTATAAAGTAGCTACTTTTCAGAATGCCAAAGTTCACTTTAACATTTGTAGAAAATCTATTGACATTGATCCGAAAAGTAGTCCGTCATATAAGTCCCTGGCGTTTAGCAGCCGTTCTGTTTCTGCATGTCTATAATGTTGCACAGCTTCTCAATGCTGGACTTAAAGTAGTCCAGCTATTCAACAGAAAGTCACATCGGTTTTCAGACGTTCAAACAGCGAACTGAACGCTTTAAACGCCGTTTTCTTTGGTTTTATTCTACAAATCAATGGAAAATATAAGTATAGCGGCAATGTACAACGTGTTACCATTGCAACTCGTCCATTTTAAAACAAACCTTGTGATGTCATTATCATTTATTTTGGCACAAGTTACAATGGTAACTCGCTGTAGAGTATTGTATTAATGAACTGAAATCATTTTCAGAACGTTATTAATCAAGACCTTTTTGTTACCAACTGTTAAAACTAATTTGTACTCGCTGTTTTCGGAACTATTAATTCATGTACAGTAGTTTATGGTTAAAGGTACAGTGCTGTACAAATACCCAATTAATGGTTAACCTTAATGGTTACTCCCTCTTTTATTAATTCATATACTTGTCCGCGGCTGTCCAAAACATCCAAATACTTCATTACTTGTCTGCAGCATCGGTTAGAAATATGTAACTGTTTTTGAAAACTAATTTTGTACTCGCGGTTTTTGAAATATTCACACAGTTATAATCAGAATCTGTCACAATAGAAAATTTCTGTATTTGTCACTGTTAAAAAAAAAAATTATCGCGCTTTTCGAAGTATTTAAAGTTCTTGACCACAGAACTCAGTTTATAAAGGGAAATTTTATTTATTAAGAGGCTGTCCGTGAGAAAACCATGCAAAACCATGCAGAAGGTGCTACAGTGGGGATCACGGATTTGGCTCAT
>JANSTR010158384.1:0-17542 GCA_025434805.1 Antipathozoanthus remengesaui
GATGAAAACCAACATTATACAAGCAATATTATACAAATGCCTACCGAAACATGGCAGAATTCGGTTTATGATATTTACCTCCCATCCTGATTGATCAATCGAAATTCTTACTGCCATTTTAAAAGAGATTTTTCACTTTAAACAGACAGTCTTCGCTCGTAACCCGAACTGGCGCCATCTTGAATTTTTCCTTCGACCCCGGACAACCTCGTACCCAGGCTATTGCACTATTTTGCACTTGCAAAAGGATACTTTGTGCAACGAAAACAGCCGGCAAAAATTTCGGACCAAACAAAAACACCTACAAAATAAGACAGATTTTCAGAACGTTATTTTGAACCCGAAACACAACGACAAACCTACGTTGTATTCTTAATTGTATGTGTCAAATATCAACATATGGCATATTTGTATTAAATATGACGTTTCAAGCATATTTTAAAACTCTCCTCATCAGAGCAAACTCCTTGAGCACTGCGTATTGCCTAGCAGTTCATCACAATTTCTAAAGTTTCAAATATATTATGTTTATACTTGCAGTGTCCCAGGTACCGGGGACAATGTGGGAGATTTGATGAAATAATCATAAATGCCCCAGTAGGTGGAGCAATTGCACAAGTCGTGTGAAAAGTCCCCACATTTGCCTGGGGTCCCCCCCTCGGGGAAGCCGATGACAGGTGCATTAGGGGTTTTGGAGGTTGGAAGGTGTGCTTATCAGATCCATCAAACGAAATCCATTGATCAATTAACTTTTACACAGTGACTAGATTCATACACTGATATACTGTACAGTAGTGCTCACTATAATTATATGCTGACTTGTTTTCTACTACTGAGCACATGTATTAGTTTCTCAGAACACCTTAGAAATCTGAAATGCGGTCTACCTCCCAACACTGCCACTTCTACAAACCAGCTCACAACGAACTGGCACTTCCACAAACTATCTCACAAATTATGTAACGAACTGCATGCATGGGTTGTATCATCTTGCTGATGGCCTAAATCTGAGTATGCATACGCATGACCATGAGTTAACCAGGGATAGAACTTAGAATTTTGCTTTACTGGGCAGCCAGACTAGTAAGTGCCCTGGTTTACTTGTCCACTTAAAATTAATGTTTACTTGACAAGGTTAAACTGTGCTTGCAGCATGGAATATCAAATTAATTTTGGTTTGCTTTTGGGAAGCCATACATGTAGAAATGTCCAATGTCAATGGGACCACGCATGTGTGTAAGTACCATTAACTTCCTGGAGCAAGATTGGTACCAGTCGGTACTACATGTAGTTTATGAAGAACTTTACTTTGTCTATTCCATGAGTGTTTTTACCGGTGCTCAGGCCAGTGGACTGCCACTAATTTTGAACCTTGATTAACTGATGATATCCTGAGATTAAAGGCTTCAAACAGAGACCAAGCCAGTGTCATGGAAGAACAATACTGTACATGTAGACAACATGTGCTTGGAGATCTTCCCAAATATATTCCTATTTTGGAATACTACTGCTGCGGTTAATCAAATATATATGTATGGTGGGTGGAAATGAATTTGAGATAAAAACTCAGTGAAAATAAATTTTAGATAAAAATGATATCAAACTAGATGAAAATGATTTCAGACTAGGTAAAAATGGTGAAAGAAATAAGGAATAGTAGAGTGAGGAGAGGACAAAATGGCAAATGATTTTGTGGGGGGAGAGGAGAGGAAATGTTGACAGGTCTACTTTGAAATTATTTTTACCTACAGTAGTTTGAAATCATTTTTTATCTAAAAATCATTTTCACCTACAACATATACACACATTTTTTTATCTATTTTATTAGCCGAGTTGCTTGTGGACAAAGCTATGGAGCTGGGTTATGTTGGAGGGACATTTGGCGGCAACATCAAGCCCACTCCTTTTCTCTGCCTTATTCTAAAGATGCTTCAGATTCAGCCAGAGAAAGACATTGTTGTGGAGTTTATCAAGAATGATGACTACAAGTAAGTTCAGATACAAGCTTTATGGCTGGCAGTGTACTTTTTAGGCCCTGGTTACATGGAGAAAGTTAATCCTCCAGGCCGAGTTAATGCCGCTAACCTGCCTAGTTGATTTACCAGATTTATCCATTGAATTATAGTGTTGCATTTACCTGTGAAACAGGTTAACAGCTTTGGTCCTTAACTTGGTTCTGCAGGCGGGTTATCCACCCAGCCAAGTTATGTTTTTACCATGTAATTTAAACTTAACTCACTCAGCCGTGTTATCTTTATAATGATCATGTTACAGTATTAGCTGTTGCTGACGGCCACTTTTGGTAATAACTGACAGTAAAATAACCACCACACTGTAGGGCAGGAAGGAGAGGAACCATTGAGAAAAAAGCAAATTTACTGCCGAGATACAGTACATTTTCTTGCTGCCATTTTCTGTTATTTAGTTTTGGCCAAGCGACTGTACCACAATGACACACACAAGGGTAATTTTATGCAAGTATATTTAACCACAGTCAGGCAAGTTAGCAATTTTGCATATATACAAAAAAGAGAAACAAGTCGAACTATCAAAACATTCCGTGCATAAATATTACGCAACGTTCGAAAGCTTGAATTGAAGTTCTATCTAAAACATTCGCTTGCGTCTTTTTAAATATTTTCATTATCAACACATTGTGCAGAATAAACACATACGATATTGATTCTTGCCAGCATGTCTGCCATTCTATTTGGCAAAGACAAAATGCATGCCGAAGAAAATAGCTGTCAAACTGTGATTTTCACGACAGTACGAAACTTATTTACGCCAATACGATCAAATAATTCGTATTTTTTATACGTATCCATGAGTCAAATGCATCTCAGTATCACAAAGAACATGTGAAGAATATCCAAAATACGGATTCAACACAACAGGAAGTGATACACTGACCCCACTGCATATAAATCTCAAACTTTATGACCTTTGTGCCACTAGTTTTGGTGATGCTATTTACACACATGGATGATATCCGATTTCTTTGCAGCTGAATTAAAGCATCTTTCAGATGGCAATGCATTTATAAATATCTCACCTGAATGAAAACTTGAACGTTACGCGTGAATCGTGAGTAACGCGCGATTGAAAGTCTAATTATGCACAATTTCTCAATGATTATGAGTGGCAAGTGATGCATGAAGCTCATTAAGCACGAGTGACATGTTGCGTCACGTGCATGGTGGTAAAGTGAGCGGTACTGTATCACAATTTATAATATGAAAAAGAGCTTTTGAGCAAAAATAATTATACATGTACTGCACATGTAAGTTATTTGAAATTTGGAACATCCCCTAGGGCTCAAAATAACAGCCAGTCAACAGACAATGTCCAGTCAAAATGGTGACTTGACTGGAAAAAACTATCCATTGCTGGTCATGTACTGGTCAGTCCACGCATATTCTACATTTAAAAAAAAACTGTGCCATTTATCGAATGAATATCGTGCAATGTCAATGATTTTTTCTAAAATCTCACATCAATTCACAAATGACTGATAATATGACTAAAAGCACTTTACAAATGGTCCAGAGTGCATTTGCAATTTTTTTGCTGTATATTGCTAGAACCAGTGAAAATGAGATATGCGAGAGCTAAACTATTTTGAGCCCTGTCCTCTCTCCTACTGTACTTAATCGAGATAGAAATATTAATTATGCCTGAGGTAAGCAGAGGGGTTTGGTAAAGATCTCTGCGTCCCAACCTAAAAGGTCCCAGGTTCAATCCCCGGCATGGTCAAGGGTTGAATATTTGTGTGATTTTCTTTCCCGCTAAAGTTCACTCAGCTTTCCATCCTTTGAGGGTCGGTAAAATGAGTACCAGCATACGTGGGCTGATTTGAAGCAGCTGCCAGAGGCACCTATATAAATTATGCTTCTGGTTTGCTGGGGGTAAAATGATCATTGTAAAGTGCATTTGAGCACCTTCCTATGGAAAATGTGCTATACTGTATAAGTTTACGTTTTTTATTTAACATTACTGAATAATTGTACACAAACATATCCCATTCAGTTTGATATTCTTGTTGTTTTGTTTATCAACAGAATGTCAATTAGAAATGCTTGCCAGATGTTGATGATTCTTGGTATTGACTCCAGGAGTGTGTATGAAGAGGACTTTGAAAGACCATTTTTAGAAGAATCTGCTGATTTCTACAAGGTAGTTTGGTGCTATCCATTGATTGTTCTAAAAACTACACTGTTTTTGAATTATGAGTTGCTACGGCAATTATGTTTTACTAACTACTTATTAACTGAGAGTGAGGTCTTTACGGAAAATATCAAACTGAGGCCATGCTGTATTGACCGAGTGACAGTGAGGTCAGTGTGTCGAGAATGAAGTTTGATATTTTCCATAAAGACCGAACGTTTGAGGTTAATAAGTATTTTGCTATATTTAATTATATTATTTAATGTGCAAGAAGACATTTTTTACTTTGAACATCCGGGTATGCACGTGCGCGAAGGTCATTAACAATAAATACAGACCTATCAAGAACCAATCAGAGCGCATCCATCAGCGCATCGTTGCCATATAATAAAACATTTTAGGCATTTAGTCTTTTTAAAGAAATGCAATCTCTATAGTATATGATTCTATATTATTTTGTCTATGATTCAGGCAAGAAGTTCCATGTTTTATTGTATTAGTGTGTAGTGAACTGCACATTTCAATCACACTGCTGTGTTTAGAGTTGAGTCGATGATCTTTAATCATTTTGCAGATGGAAGGTCAGAAATTTTTAGCAGAAAACAGTGCTTCAGTTTATATTCAGAAGGTATGTGAACTTGTCTTATGTGTAAGAAACATTATATTTTATTAATCAAATGTTAAAATTGTTGATTGCAATTTATAAGTTAATTCAAATATTTACCTGTTATATTTTGACTGAAGGTTGAAGCAAGAATAAATGAAGAATCCGAAAGGGCTAAACACTATTTAGACCCTACCACAGAAGACCCTATTGTTAAGGTAAGATCTCAATTCAAAATTTTGTTATCACAATAGTAATGGTTATCATTGATAATTAATGAAATCCACATGTAGTCAGAGTTTAGATGTTTTAAACAAACTGTCAATTTATTGTGTAATACATTAATTTTTATCAGTTATACACCAGTTTGCAATTTATAAGTAAATATGAAGTTGTATTAAATTACTTTTGCTAACAATTCTTGTCTTTCTGATTGACATAATTAAGCCAAATATCACTGTCTAATAGTTCAGAAAAGACAAAACAAACGTTTTTAACACCATTCAGTACTGTAGTTTGTGCTACCAACCACAGCTGAAGTGCAGTTAAAGTGAATGTTTACTTGTACTTGTTTTGTTGTGATTTTGACATACAACAGTGAAACTGTATAAGAGCCGACAATTAAAATATTATGTCAGCTCCGAGTGTTAGGATTGGGTTATACACTATCAATATTTTTGAGTGCAATATTTTATTATACTTAATGCCTTGGAAGAACTTAAAACTACATTGATTAGTGAACAATAGAGACTACATAGTTACTCTATTCTGTCCAAGGGCAAGTATCGATTTGATTTCAGACTTTCGAAAAAAATTCCTTTTTTGTGTTTTGCTTGCAATTGGTTTCTTCAATTAATTGGAAAGCACTGCTGAATACCTTACAGTTTACAGTTTGGTGAGTGGTAAGTCTTTTGTTTATGCATTATATTACATCTTTGTGGAAAATTACATCCATCTGCAGTTGATATCACAAGGAAGTAGCTGTCAAGTTTTAACGAATCCTGTTGAACAATTCCCATGTATAATTTGTAGAATTAACAATAGCAGCAGTTCTTTTTTTCTTAATAAATTTTAGGGCTGCAGAACTGAAAACAAACAGCTGAAAAAGTTGTCATTTACTCATGATAAGTAAATCAAAGTGTGCTGCCATTGTTGTACTCATGTGGGAAACAATCTGGAAAGGCTATTGTATTTAGATTTTGTCCGTTGACAGCTGGGCTAACTTGTGTCGCTGATCTACAGTAGGATCATAGAAGGGTACAAAGGTGCACTACAAGATCACTTCTCAGGTGCCATCGTGACCCCAGCCTTACACCCAGTTTCTTCTGATTTTGTTCTGATTCGAATGCCATGACTTGTTCTTTTCTATAAGAGTCTCCATGATGCATACAATTTTCCTTTACATAACTTTATATCCTTCACTACTGGCAGCACGCAATTGGCAACAAATATGAATCTTCACCTGTAGCACATCCGCACTTCTCTTTTTAGACTCGTTCTTCAACTTAATAGTACTCCTCTGGAACTTCCTACTAGTCTCAATCAGACAATCTCCCACTTTTTCAACTTAAAACAAATCTGTACAAATACTATTTCTATAGACTTAACTCTGCCTTTGACCCAGATAGCATTAGAACCTGGAAAACTATTTGCCCTCACTGCAGAACCACTGGAAGGAAGCCTCTTTTGTTGTTAACTGTTACATGTACAGTATGTGTATGTCTTATTCTAAATTTTATTGTGATCCTTGTAATTTTTCTTCTTCAATTTTTTTGTGTTTGAGTAGGATTGGAGTGTCTAAATAAATAAAAAATTTAGTTTGGGACCACAGGTAGTCTCAGCAATTCCATAATAGCGAGAGTCCTGTTTGTGAAACAAAAATCATTCACACTACTGTGTCCAAAGTAAAAATCTTTGGCTGTTCGACATTCTGTTTGCTGATGTTGTCTTCAATTAATAGTAGTCAAATGGAATACTAGATTAGTTACAGAATGCTGTAATTATGAGTATTTTAGTGTAAAAATGTTTATATTTTTGTGGGGTGAAGTGACTGAGACCTGCTCAGGGTGAAATGAATTAGGGCATAATGACCATGGGGTGAAATGACTGAGACCTGCTCAGGGTGAAATGAATTAGGGCATAATAACCATGGGGTGAAATGACCTGCTGCCTTCTAGTTATAACATGATGTTAATTTGTACATTTAAAGGAAGTTGTTTTTTTGCATTCAATCTTGCAGTTGTGATGTAAAGATTGCAATGCTTACACGCTTACGTCCTAACAATGGGGTGAAATGACCAAGACCTAGGGCATAACGACCATGGGGTGAAATGACCTGCTACCTTCTAGTTATAACATGATGTTGATTTGTACATTTGTACATTTCAAGGAAGTTGTTTTTGCATTCAATCTTGCAGTTGTGATACAGAATTGCAATGCTTACCATAATCTGATGGTTAAATACACTGTAAAAATTGTAATATATTGTATTAATTTTGTGCTCATTCAGGCAGCCAAGTTAACCCTACCCAGGCAGGCAGTCACAAAGTGCCCCTCCCCCAACTGGTTTTTCATAGTTTTCTCTGCAATGGAGAAAGATATATATACCAAATCTGGCAACTTTTGATCTGTATTGTGGTGTGTCGGCTGGTGGGCTGTTGCCATGGTAACAAGGTTTTGCAACACTGTTACCATTTTTATGCTAGGAAGCATTAAGACAAAGAAATGTACTTTTTTCATTATACATCTGCTAATATCATATCAGTGATGTTATCTAACTTACAATACATCTATTAACTTATAATTTAGCAAGCGCTCTTAATACAATGCATTGTGGGTGAACATTTGTTTCTATTTTAAGCATGACTTTGTGAAATTGTTTAACAATTTTGTTTTAGAATGTTCAATATTTATCGAGAAAAACATTTTTGCTAAGCTTTCTCTGATATTTTTTTTTATATAATGTTGCCTTCATAATCTGTACTATTGTATGTCAGAATAAGTTATGGAACAAATACTTGAAATATGTCACAGAAAAAAAACAAGATTTATGTCAGTGAAAAGTGGCTTAATTTATACTTTATTACATGGATTGAACTTGTATTAAAAAATTTTTTTGAAACAAAGTTGGATTATTACACAAATAAAATGGTAATATTGAATTCATTAAATGTTTAAAACTTGAAATTTTCGAAGAAAAATCAGAAAATTCGACAAAACAACAAATTTTATGACATTGTGATGATGTCATCACTATTTAACTACTCTCCAATGCCTTAAAATGTACATCTTCACTCATAATATATTTCTGCGTAATATCATTTAATTTGACCCAGTATTACAGATTTTACAAAGGGGTCATTTTAAGGCCTAAAAGCCCAGTCCGGATAGAATTAACCCTTTCCTTACTAAACCCTGATTTCAAATAAAACAAGAATGTCCTAACTTTTGAACCAGTTGATGAAACTTGTTTGTTTCGAAGAGTACTGTAGATTTTCAAAATGTTCATTGCTTCATGAAATTCAGAAGTTGACAATTTTTGTAAGATTGATAAATTTACTATATTGAATTTAAGTCAGGAGGTAAAGGGTTAAGACAAATTCAACCTTCTAGTTTTCTCTGACTTTTTGTAACAAGCCAGCAGGAACGAATTGATGATAAAGTCAAACACAATTTGTCTTTCTAGGTTGTTGAGGAAGAGCTTATCAGGAAACACATGAAGACTGTTGTTGAAATGGAGAATTCTGGAGTTGTTCATATGTTGAAACACAATAAAATTGATGACTTGGCAAGAATGTATAGACTGTTTTATCGAGTGAAGGAAGGACTAAACACTGTTTGTGATTGTATGAGAAGCTACTTGAGAGAACAAGGAAAAGCCTTGGTTGCAGAAGATGGTGGTGAGGCTGGAAAAAATACGATAGCCTTTATTCAGGTATATATCTCAAATATATTTATTAAATATTATAGTATCACAAAAGAAATAGTTTTTAGCTAGATTCTTCCTGTGTACGACATGTAGTGAAATAAATGAAAGAAATATCAAGCTAAAAAGTTCATTACAGTTCAATATCAATATCTATCTCATCTTGTATTCAATTTTATGTGTACTTTTTTACAAGTTATTAAAATAATGTTTGTGTTTGTTCAACAAAAATCCTTTTAATTTCCTTACTATTTGAGATATGCACATGAATCTTTGCACGCTTATTACACTCACTTATCAGACACAGTGAGTTTGAGAAAGTGGTACTGCATGACTTTGATTGTGTCTTTCTGAATGACTTACAAATGCTGAATACTAGAAACCATATAAACTTTCCAAATTCTAAATGTTGGTGAAAGTCAAAAGCACTTATTTTGAAGAAAATGTACAAAAGGACACAGTGAATATTTAGGTGTAGTAGAAATACAAAACTATTGCCATGGCAACAAGTAAAATACTGTAACCTCCAAATAAACTGACATTTCAGGCATCAGAAAGAAAAAGATGATAAAGTAATCTGAAAAACTATGATAAAACTTCAATTTATTGTTTCACTGTCGTGTATACCCACAATGCACTGCTTTTATGTGTTAATCAGTTTCCAAAAAATAAACATTTTGTTGAAGACAATTGTCCATAATTTATTTGATTTAACAAAATTACAAAAATAGCTTTCTACCTTTCTTGTAAGTCACAAATTGGTACAGTATTTGTTAAAATTCAAATAGTCATGACCAGTACAATTCATCATCAACTTAGCTATTTTACGAACATTCCTAGATAAATTCAGAAAAGTAATGAGATTATTTTCAGCACCTAAAATGAAAGAGTTCCAAAGACACACAATGTACAAGAGAGAGAGAGAGAGAGAGGTTTTTACAGAAAAAATGACCGAAACATCGACCATGCTTCAGGTTACCTCACTTGTTCTACTACTGTGATTTTCTTAACAGCATGTAGTTTCATTTGTAGAGGTTGAAATTAATACAGTATATATCAATAAATAAATAATTAATAAACAAAAGAAAGAAAATTAAACAATACTAAATGTAAAGGACTTACTGTATAGTAATGTCGTATGTGCAAAAATTGCGAAGAAAAAATCAACAAACAAACAAACAAAAAAACTAACTACTGCGAATAACATATTGTCAGCATTATCAAAGATTTCATACTCAAACATAATACGTAAATGTTGAACACACAATATAAATAACTTTAAACAAGAACAACTAATAAATGCTTTAAGCACATAGACAAAATCTGAAATGTTGGTAAATTCTAAACTGGACATCACTGAATAAAAATGACTCAACCCCCCCCCCCCCCGTCACTTTTCTAATCCTTAGCAATGGGGAAGCTAACCGCAAAAGGATTTCTGCAAGTCGAAAAGCAGCGGTGCCAAACTTGATAAATTTTTAGACATTTTTGTGATACATAAATTTCAAGACAGTTCCATGATTCTTGCACCGCGACAGGAAAGTCCAAATATAGCCAACTTTCAAGCTTTGTTTTGAAATATCCTCATTATCAGATTTCCTTTAGTAGTATATTCACAGCAACTTCAGATCTGAAGAATTAGAACAACAAGATGCAGGATTCTCGGGAAGTTTCTACAACAATATTTGTTCCAAAGTCGACATTGTGAGCAAGATAATTACATGCACGACTGATTCAATGAAAGAAGTGAAGTGAAGATACCGTTATTTTAGTCGCCTTCTTCACATTCTTTTTTCAAAACAAACTGTGGTATGGCATTATCAACTGCTGTTCATTTAACAGGAAGCACAAGAACGATTGCAAGCAAACCATACACTTCTAGTTCGGGAACTCCATTGTGTCATAATAAATTTTGCTGCCAATTTATGCTGCTCAGTATAAAGTTGACCTTGGGTAAATAATTTTAGTGTATCCGCCGGGAAATATAACCTGAACCAAAACCCAAGGCAATCCCAAGCAAACAACCCAGTGGGGACCCTTGGGCACCACAATTAATAAGGTTGGAGAATGGTACGTGGTCTTTGGGTGATCCGATCTGGTTTGTAGGTTTAACTCTAAAATTGTGCGATGTGAACTAGAAGTTTTCAAATGGTCTGCTAAGCAGAGCGTACTTTACGGATGAAGGGCAAAAGTTTTGGGACCACATGCAACTCAATTACGTAACAATTGCAGTGGAAAATTTACAACTCGTGGCTCTAGAACAGGGAGGACCAATTGGCAACAAAAAATGATCACCAGCCCAGGGGGAACTCGTGCTTCCCAAAGATTAATGCAAGCCTAATTAAGCATATCCAAAATGGCAGACAAGAGAATTCACTTGATTCCTTTCAAATTCAATGCTGTAACTTCTGGTACTTAGATTAATGGGCTAAACTTATTTCTCTGGAACAAAAAGCCCAACTTTGATAATAGTTGGTAATTATACTGTGCTAGTATGAAGTAACTATTGATAAGCTTGCCACCATTAAAAAATGTTTAGAGACAAAACCTCAAATTTCCAACAGCAGCACTTTTCAAAAACATGACTCCAAAGTGTGTCAGCTACGACATGGTTTCCAGTAGCAGCTAGCACATGTAGAACAAACATTTAAAAGCCCAACACATTAATAAAGATTTAAGATTTGTTGATTCAGTTGATATGACAGTGTTTTCTTAAGGCAGGTACATGGGTAAATTGTACAGCCGTTCTCCATTGGTTGTATCTCCTAATAGTAGATAAGAAAAGTGCTACTGTTGTACCTCCTTTCCCAGTTGATGTACTGTCTGTACTAAACCTTAAGAAAAGTTTACACTGTGTGAGGCAAGAAAAGTTTACACTGTGTGAGGCAAGAAAAGTTTACACTGTATGATGCAAGAAAAGTTTACACTGTATGAGGCAAGAAAAGTTTACACTGTATGAGGCAAGAAAAGTTTACACTGTATGAGGCAAGAAAAGTTTACACTGTGTGAGGCAAGAAAAAAAGAAACTATAATTACAGGTTCTTTTCCACCTCACCTCAGTGGCACCAATTGATTCTCAATTAAAAAACACACTAAAATTGTAACTACCTGTTGTTTTCCCACTATATAATTCAAATTTTAACTATTTTTTGTATAATTTTTAAATCGTAGGACCCTTGAACTGTGCTACTTAATGTAATCTCAAAGTACTAATTACCTATCTAGATTTCCTTGCAATATATATGTTGTGTTACCAAAAACAGTTGGCTAAAGCTTTAAATTTTAAGCCAATAGGCCAATTATATTAATAAATATGTGAGTTTTGTTGTCAATATTTTAGTCTATGTCTTATATTCCATCACTTTGATATTGTGGAGTTTCTACTTGTTTTAGTTTCACGTAATTATAGTATATTTTTTTATCAAGTTAGTAGTCATGAGTTGAATGACTGCATTATTTATGTTTGACCTTAATAGCTTGTTACTTTCTTCATCAATACTAAAGTTCTGTTAGTAAGCTGTCAAAATGTTGTCCAATTTGTAACAGAAGAACTCATGTGCAATACATATTTGTGTAGTCAGTCACACAAATCATGAATATAATAATTATATTATACTGTATATATTTTAAAATTTTATTTAAAATTCATGTTGGATGGAATAGTATATTTATCAGATTTAGATTTAGTAAAATCATTCATTAACCCTTTCAGCCCCAAACATGACAATTGGTATGTTGCTAAAGTTTGATGTCTATGACCAACTGCTTTATATCTCATAATCAAACAATATATTCTGTGTAGAAAATGTAAGGAGAAGATATATGCTGATGAACTGGCTGGGGCCGAAAGGGTTAATGTGAAACAGACAAAATTTGGAATGGAGCCATTTACTATGCATATACATACAGCTGCCTAGCTTGTCAACCGCCATCGATCTTAACATTATAACTTCTGTATTGGTGTGTTTCACCAATATCAATTTGGGTTACTATGGGAGTGTCCCAGTTATACTAAATATGTACTAATATAACACTGATCTTGAACTTTTAAGACTTCAACTGACCATTTCGAATATTGATGAGTTAATGTATTGCATCTGGTCATTCCTTTCATAGCCTGTCAAGTCAGATTGTTTGTGATATTGACAGCGAATGTTCAAAACATTGCACACAATCATTTTATATGTATGTGCACTTTATGTTTGTACACTTTTGTATGAAAAACCAGGAAATGCAATGCACTATATGTAGTCATGAATCATATATTTACGCTATTCAGTGTAATATTTTATATTGAACCAGGGAACTGAAACATGTATTTGAGTCAAACAAACCTGAATTTGATATTGTTCACCGATTCTGAACCCTTTTATTGATATTTCTCTCTTGTGTGGGTCAGTCATGTCCTATATGTTTATTGTAGTTTGATCTCATCCCTGTACTCATTTCATGGGGAATAGATGTACATGTAGGTCTTTTTTGTTGATTGCTGTTCAAGATGTCATATAGTCCCTCATTCTGCCCAGTCTACCTATCAGATCGTGAAGGTACTGACCATATACATGTGCACTTGTCAAAATTGCCTGAATGTTTTTCTTGAACTGTATATTAACTGTTCTTGAAATGTTTCATTGTGATGTCTTGGAACCAGATTGATTTAAACTCTAATATATACTTATTTAAATTCTCCCATCTTAACAAGGCATCTTCAATTCAGTTCCTAACATTTAGTATTTGTAAAAGAGAGGATTTGAAAGCATAATCAGCTGAAAAAGCATATTAAGTGCTGGTCATGCATGATCACAACACAGTACTTACTTTTCATATGTTTTCGAATTTGTCAGCCCCAGCTGCCAGCTTTGTTTCAATACAATGATGTAAATTTAGGTACAACTTGTACAATATTTGCAAACATTAGGTTGAATGAACAACATCAAATTGAGGACTTTGACATAGAAATTATGCTATTTACCATCATTATTCTTATGGTTAACCTTTTTTCTGTACTCTTATAAATTTGTATGTAGTTTAACAAGAGTTCAAGATTACCTTCATTTTAGTCAATTGATGAATACCTAAAATTCTATGTCTGTGATCAGTTGATGGCAAATGTTAGTATAAGTATTAAACTTTTGGTGTTACTTGCCAGTACATCTTATAATCAAAGACCTGGAATTACAGTACCATGATTTTCTTATAATAGAAACATGTTAAGTTTTAATTGCAAAATACAAAATTGATAGAAGCAATGGTTCTTAATGTTATCCAGTATGAAGTAAATATTTTATGATTACATACTACATATAGTGTCAACTGAAGTAAATTCTGTTCAATGACATAATATATCCAGCCTGCTATAATTTATAATTTATGTGTTCAGGGTCGTTGATAGTGCTTTATGTTTGCCATATTGTTACAGTAGTTCAGAATGCATTGAGCTAAAAAAAACTTCAAATATTGGGTTCCTGAATAATAATAGCAATAAGGCCATGTACAGATGACCAATGCCATACATATGACTGTAGGTTTATATACTTAGTCAGAAAGATCAGAAAAATAGGATTATAATTAATGCTTTAAAATTATATTTATTTAAATCTATGGTTAAGTTATGTTATCAACCAAAATTATATATATATAGATCAATATAATTTTTATGGTTTATGAGTTCCTTTGTTTGAAATTTCATTCAGGTCATATTTTCTTACATTGTAGCTCCATACAATGTTCTTTCTTAAATTCTTTTAATAATGGTGAAATCTTAAGACTCAGGTAGTGTTTAAACAGGCTAGCCTTAAAATCAACAACAATGATGTTTTAATTGTAAATTTCTGTTATTAATTAATTACCAGTGAAAATTAAGCAAACTCTAATGTAAATCAGGGGTCGACAAAACAATTTTCGTTGTCCTAAGTTTAAAAGAAAGCTGACATTTTGATCATGAGCATGCATGCATTAGTCAATCGAACATTGGATTACATGTTTTAGCTACCCACCAACACAGTCTGTAGTTTTTTAAAAATTATTTACTAAAACTTTAATATAGTTGTGAGCTATTGAAAGGCTGTTTTGCATTGCGCAGCTCTTCTGCACATTTTCATAAATTTTATGTTTGTACTAACATTTCTCACAAATGGATTGTCATTTTGCCGCCATGTTGTTATTTGAAGAACTGACCCGGAGATAACACTTAAAGCCCATTCCGGGCAAGAGTTAGCAGAGCTATCTGGCGTGCTACTGCCCAAGGTTTGGCTAAAGTGACAACCCCTGGGGCACCTGATTTACTGCTGGGACAGAGTCTGGAGGTGTAAAGCACTGTTTCATGCCAACATTTGTGGAGAATTTTGCCAGGGCCCCAGGCTTCTATATAAATTTTAAAATTGAGGGGAGGAATGAAATGCTGCCAAATTAACCAGGATATCCCATAATATTCTTACTGTACTAAGATTCTACAGCCAAAGTTTGGAATTATAAACTGACTGGTTTTTGGATATTTTTGTTTGAGATATTACTCCATGTGGTGGAGCAATAAAATACCTGCATCCACTGCTCAGAAACATCAGCTCATAGTATACCTATAGTACACAGTACAACTACAGTCAGGCTATTTGCTGTATTTGAGCACCCAGTGCGTTCACTGCTCAGAAACATCAGCTCGTAGTATACCTATAGTACACAGTACAACTGCAGTCAGGCTATTTGCTGTATTTGAGCACCCACTGTGTCCACTGCTCAGAAACATCAGCTCATAGTATACCTATAGTACACAGTACAACTGCAGTCAGGCTATTTGCTGTATTTGAGCACCCAGTGTGTGCTCGAGTAAGCATCCATCTTGGCCTTTTTAGATGAAATGTCTTACACAGGGGCATTTTTGTAAGAATATTTATAGTAAAAATCTTTCTGGATACGGTAATTGCCGAATTTGCAGATAGTCTACAAGGTATCTAGTCATCTCGCCTCATGGACGAGTCGCCCCAGGTCATCTCGCCTCACTTGATAGTCATCTCGCCCCACTTGATAGTCATCTCGCCCCACTTGATAGTCATCTCGCCCCACTTGATAGTAAAGTCGCCCCAACTCCCGTGCCATCTCTCCCCACATACTTATTTATCAGTTGAAACGTTTGATGCTTGTTTTAATTGTAAAATGAATGATTCTCAAGTTGTGTTTTCTTCATCCATGGAAAAGGAGATTATCGTGCAAGCTTAAGTTGAGAAGAAGTAGAAGAAATATGAGTCGACGACGAGTCGAAAATGATGAATTCCTTTCGATGTAGGTATTTGTTCGAGTATTGTGCATTCTTCCTCGATTGTGTTCCATTTGATTTTATTCAGCCGCATCAACAATAAATGGTATAACAACACCATCATTCCTTGAAAGGAACTAAATTTGTTCAGTTCATCGAATGCACAGCCTGTATTTTATGACTTTGACTTTGAGACAGAATTACAATTTATTCCGCTGTACTTTGAAATAACTCCTGGCAACATTCAACTGTTTTGAAAAGAAAACGAACTGCTGATCGCAAATGCACATTGATCAATTGAAGTTATCCTTTGTTTTTCTTCACAGAATAAAATATTACTTTGAAGACTTACTTTAAAAACACAATTTGATAAAAGTCTTGCGCTGAAAGGGAACATTTTAGAGTAACGTGCTTCGTCACGCAGCGCGGTAACACAAAGTTTCAGAAAGCGGACTTCGTTGTTTGAAGTCGGAGCGTCAAAAGGTTATCTGCCGCTTTACAAGTAACTCGGATTTTGCGTCACATGAGTTTAAGTTAAGTTTGAGTTAAGTTTGAGTTACATATGTCAATCAAAATTTTTAAAAATTTTCCAATCAGAGTTAGCGAAATGGCTTTGAGACAAAATAGATCTTCAGGAAGTTGACAATTCGCCGTTCACAACACAAAGCAATATATTTTAAAACCGACAGTGATGTTCGGTCCAAACTGAAACTTGTTGCTTGTTTACATTACATGAGTCTAATCTTGGCAAATTTATGTAGCGGATAAGCCTATTCTGTGAATGAAACTTCGATTCACTGGATAGTTATCTAGTGGATAAATCATAGTTGCACAAAGCCTGGACAGAGATGTGAATAGCTATCCGGTCTGTCCAGCTGGTGTTGTCAACTGCTTGCTGTAGAGTGCAAGTACAGTTTTTGTGGTACAGAGGATTCATACAAATAATAATAAAGTTCCCTGAAGGTGGTGTCTGTTGTACCGAAAGTTTCTTAACCAATTTAGCTCTCAGTACTAAGTTTCTTATAATTATATTATATCAAGTTTACGGTTTACTAATACATAGCAGTCAGTATCATATAGCCCAGGCGAGTATGAATTTAAACAACCTGGGCGACTTGACTCTTCCGTCTTCGATTGATCGTTCATGCGTTTGAAGTACTGCAGTTCCGTTTCGATCGTTTACTTCTGTCTGTGCTTCATCTGTTAAAACAAAACTAAAAATTGTTGTTAGTATTTGAACTAAAGTGTATACAATCATGAACCTGGGAGAATTGACTCTAAAACCTGGGCGGCTTGACTCGTCGATCGTTCGTGCGTTTCACTGTTTGGCTCGAAAAGTATATTTATTGAAGTACTGTAGTTCTGTTTCGCTCGTCTTGAATTGTTTTCATCATTTACTTCTGTCTGTTCTTCATCTGACAAAACTGAAAATTGTTGTTAGAGATTACAAACTTCTGTATAAATAATACACTGAGTAAAATTCCAAGAACAAATCACAGATACTTTAAAGTTGTTTGAACCATACAAGCTTGAATATATCGTTTTGTTGCCTGTTGGAAGGGCTGCTGGCAAATGTAAAATCGAATTACTCTGGATC
>JANSTR010158385.1:0-10236 GCA_025434805.1 Antipathozoanthus remengesaui
TTTTCCAAGCAGGATCTTTATAGTTGGAGACTGAGTCAACAATTGGAATAGTTCATTCAAAGTCTTTTTCCGTTTTCGCAAGTCGAAATGTAAAGAAAAGTCGAGCAAGTCCTACTGGGACGCCGCCATTTTGTTTCCCTCGGATAGTTGTCATGGTAACTATGCTTTATATTGTGAGGGAGCACGCTTTTGGACCAATCAAAGCGAGTGTTATATCAAATCTATATTATAATTTATAGTAATGTATGAGGTACAATGCTTTATAGTCATGTATGAGGTGCAGTGCTTTATAGTCATGTCTGCTGTGCAATGGTTTATAATCATGTATGAGGTGCAATGGTTTATAATCATGTATGAGGTGCATTATGCTTTGTAATCATGTGTGATGTGCAATGCTTTATATCATATAATTATGAGGTGCAATGCCTTATAGCCGTGTATGTTGTTCAATGCTTTATAGTCATGTATGAGGTACAATGTCTTCTAGTCATGTATGAGGTGCAGTGCTTTATAGTCATGTATGATGTACAATGTCTTCTAGTCATGTATGATGTACAATGCTTTATTAAAATATCAAACCATTCTATTTAAACTAATTAAATACTGACACCTCTTGCTTGATCTCATGCTCATCGCGTGCTGTCTGCTATCACTGCGATCACAGAAGCCCTTAGTATTCACTGAAAATTTCAACAATTTAACGGATTCCATGAAGCACCTGTGCAAAGATTTTAGTTGATTTTATGTTTTTAATGCTGCTCGATCAAGTGGTGTCTCCGCTGCCCAGGGGCGGATCCAAGGAGGGGGATACCATGAATTCCCCCCCCCCCTCGCCCCCTTTGGTCTTAAAATGCTGGAAATGGCCATTTTAGAGACTGACATTTTTAAAATTTTCTGGGGATAAAATGATAATTTGGGCACTCGTGGAAATCATATATCCGCCTCTGCTGCCTGGACATTTCCGACCGCCATCTTGAACAGCCGAGTAGTAGAAGAAACAATTGACCATAACAAAAAAGATGGCGACTGGTACATTTACCTAGAATTCCTAGTCCTTGAAAAACATGAAAAGGCTGTAATCTAGCATACACGATGTTGTTATTGTCCAGACAATGGTCTCGACGTTCAGCTATTCACTCAGCAAGGCATTTTGCTCAAATGTACAGCCGCCATCTTTTTTATATGGTTGATTAGGAAGTTTAGTTTCCATTATAGGCATCAAGTGAGTGTGCACATAAGAAGACTTGATATATTCGAAGTATTTGTTCCTGTCCGCAGGTGTTGGCACTCTTCTCTCCGTCCTTCCCCACTTGATCGCTGGAGACTATCAGCCAACTGTTGCAGGGAATTCTAACTTAACAGGTCTTTGTATTCCGATCAGTTCGACAAACGTGACTAATGCAGGATGTGAAACGACATTCGATGGCGAATGGTACTACCTGTTTATCTTCATCATGTCTCAGATACTCATGGGAATCGGTTCCACGCCTCTCTTTTCCCTTGGTCCGGCTTATATTGATGAGAACGCGCACCCAAAGTCGGTCCCGCTCTACGTCAGTATCTGGTATGCCGCTACGTGGTTAGGACCTGGACTGGGATTTATACTTGGTGGACAAACATCTGAAGTTTATGTCGATGTTACTTTGGTAAGTGAACCAAACCGTTGCCAAATACTCAATATTCACATGGAGTGTGCGTTATTGGAGCGGTGCGGCATCGGCTGTTTTGACATTAAATTGGTTGCACAGAATCCTGAAAACAAAGCAATGACCTTAATTCATCGTGTACCGAAGAGTTAATTGTTGTGGCTCACGCTATAGTCACTGAAAAACAAGCCAATTGGAGTTTTGACAAAAATGTCGGTAATGTAATATATAAACTTCAACCTCTAGAAAAGTTGAATAATAGGTTTTGAAAGAAGCTACCCCAACGTAACTGACATGGATTGTACCAAATGTTTCTGATGATTATGATTGTGATGATGATGTGTTTGATTATACAGTGAGTAATGTTTTTACAATTCAAAATACAAACAAAAAGCACTATTTATCAGAAAGAAAAACGATAGAAAGACACAACGTTTCGAGGTCATACTGACCTCATTATCAAGTGAAATGTGAAATTCAATGTACTGAGTTTTAGAAAGTAAATGCTAGGATTAATTACGTAAACAGATTGGCCATGTTTACGTAATTATTCCTAGCATTTACTTTTTAAAACTCTGTACATTGAATTTCACATTTCACTTGATAATGAGGTCAGTATGACCCCGAAACGTTGTGTCTTTCTATTGTTTTTCTTTCCGATAAATACCTTTTCTAAATCTTTAAAGAGCACTATATATTTTTTATTCCAGCCTGAAGGAGTGGACCTAACGCCGCTGAGTCCACAATGGGTCGGAGCTTGGTGGCTCGGATTTTTGGTTGTCGGAATCTTGAATGTCGTATTTTCTTTCATTATGCTGGGATTTCCAAAAGAATTGCCGGGAGCACATGAGATGAGAAGTCAAGCAATGGAGGATGGAATTCTGGCCAAACCGGATGAAAATCTGCATGGTACTGTATACCCTTAAGCTTATCAATTTAATTAAGTTTTGCGCATTCAGTTGGTTAGCTGATAGTAATTTGTGGATGAAATCTGTGTAATCTTTTTTGACTGGGAATGACTTCCTTTTGAAATAGTAAAGAAACGACTTATAAGTTGATTAATTTTCCACTGAATGTAACAGAAGGTCGCTTGACTAGGACTGCCTCCTGAAAATATTGCGCAGTAAGATACGAAAAAACAGTTAAGAGAAAGCAGAACGAAACCAAATTTCTCTCCAGCTGCATTTCGAATTCTTATTATGTCATTCTGTTGGCTTTAGAAATAGTTCGTTGAGAATTATTTTAATATATATTAAATCATAATATATAATACGTCAAATTGAACTTGTGTGCTAGCTTGATGATATCTGGTGTGATAGTATAAACCAATTAGGGTGCGAGTAGTATCGCATCTATTTTCTAAATTCAGGTTTATGTTAAATGAGATAAAACAAATTATTACATGGCTGACTGATTTCGTGCGTGGTGATTGGTCAGCTTCAATCCCGTAAGTTGCTTATAGGACAGCTTTCTAGCGGCCGCCATTTACAAAGTTTGTTCACATTTTTCAACAAAGCTATATTACAAATATCTCATTAGCCACGTTTGTTTTGGGCCCGTTCAGGAAAGGTATCGGACCTCGTTTCTATCCTTCCCATTTTCACGGCCCACACGCTTTGCGCTAAACTTACCATACAATCCTCGCACTAGGCTATATAATGGTCAATCAGTGATTTATCTAAAATTTGATCCAAATGCGATGATTAAATATATGAAATTAGAGACGCCCTTACTTTAGATGTAGAAATTGCCAATCCAGTAAATTTACTATTTGATTATAGATTGATGGTTTTCTTACAGACATGCTGACTGTTTGTCAACAGGAAAAGCGAAAGAACTTCCTCCAGCAACAGTACAGCTGTTGAGGAACGCCACGTACATGTTTAACTGTCTCGGCCAAACAGCGGGCGTCTTGTACATTCAGGGATCTAGCTCCTTTCTTGCAAAGGTCGTCAACCTGAAGTTTGGTCTTGACTTTCAGACAATTGGGACAGCTCTTGGAGCCATCTTTACCCCTTCAGGTGTTGGTAAGTGAATCAGAAACATTTTAATACATCAACTGAAAAGTTTCAGCGTAATTTATGTCAAAATGTAAGTGTGCCGTTGCTTTCCAAGTTTCCCGATTATAAGCCCTGTTACCCCTCCGTGCTATAAGTCCCGTGTCCTCTGCATGTTATAAGCAACGTGTGGCCCCTTTCTTGATCCCCAGTTATAAGCCTCACCCTCTCGGTTATTAACCCTGTGCCCATTGGTTATAATACCCACCCTCCCTGCTATAAGCTCTCTGTGCAACTCCTTTCCTGATCCCCAGTTATAATCCCATCCTCCCGGTTGAAATCCTGTGCCCCCGGTTATAACACACATTCTCGGTGTTATAATCCTTGTGCCCGCTGCATGTTGTAAACCCTGTGTGGCCCTTCCTCGATCCCTAGTTATAAGCCTCGCCCTTCCGGTTATTAACCCTGAGCTCTCCCGGTTATAACACCTATATTCCCTATTACAAGCACCTCTACAAGGCTATAAACTTCCGCAGCCCCCTATCCCCAATTATCAGCCTTATCATTCAGCTTACAAGCCCACGTGGAACCTTGTGTAAGCAATAAGCTCGGGGCTTGTCAGTGAATTCATAAGATATCTAGTGGGGATCATAATATTGGAATTTAGCGCTAAACATTCGTTTTTCATTTCTAGTTGGCATTCTCTTGGGCGGATATATTTTTCGATTCATTAACCTGAAAAAGACCGGTCAAAGGGCAGCTTTGGTTGTCTTCATTATGCACTGCATATTCATCTGGGGAGGTTTCGTTTGGAAAATACCAGGATGTGATGATGTACCAATAGCGGGCCTGACAACCCCTTATCATAACAGGTATATGACGTCAGTGTGTGACCACAACATAGTGTGACGTGAGAATATAACCCATAATACAATATGACGTAAGTCTGCAATATAATGTGTCGACTAGACTGTTGAACTCATAATATAATGCAAACTGAGTGTTTTACCCATATGTTATTATAAGTGTATTACCTGCAATATAATGTGACTCGATTGTTTGAATCATAATATAATGTGAGATGAGTGTTTTGAACTGCAACATGTTACTCGAGTTATTGATCTATAACACAATGTCACGTGAGGTTTGTGTGATCTATAATATAATGTAGTATGAGTGCGTGGCCTGTGGTAAAATTAACAATTAGAATGTGAACTCGCAATTTCCATCGGCTGCTAGTTCATGAGGCCGCAGCAGTAAATATTGATATCTGATATTCTAATTGTTTTGGTAGAAACTTTCTAGACATTATACAAACCATTCTATGTAATTTTGAAATCAGTTGAAACTTGTATAAAAAGAAATCTGCCGAGTTTCAGTTCACTCACGAGCAGGATAAAGTATTAAAGGTTATTATTCAAGTTGAACATTGTTCACACCATATTTTGTGATGCTTTGGGCTTTTTTGTGGAACTACTTTGGAAAGGAAACTCGCACAAACATCACAACAACGGGAAACCCACTCCAGCTTGAATGTCAGAGAGGAATGTGTCACGGAGGGGTTTTATTGCTTGATGTACTATCAGTAAGATCGCCAATCAATTGAAGAATTTGCCTTAGATAGGTGACTAGATTCTACTAATGTAAAATAGACTATCCAAATAACAAATCACGAGGGCTAAACCGGGAGATTTTCTTCAAATCAACAAAAGTGTAATAGCACGAGTTTATATAAAGTTTGTTTTGTAGGACATGCGTTACTGACTGCGGTTGTACAAAGGCGGGCATCAATCCTGTTTGTGGTGCTGATATGAAGACTTACATTTCACCGTGCGACGCTGGTTGTATGGAGAAAAACACAGACGGAGTAAGTCAATGCTATGTATATCATGAGGAGTGCTTTTCATTTGATTTTGGGAAGTTTTTTCTTTTTAAAAACAGAAATAAAAACCTCCTGATTCAAAAGGTTACCATGATTTGGATTTCACGATTTGTTTGTTGCTGAGCGGCAACTACCGTCAAACACAATAATTTAAATGACAAAACAAGAGGCTGCTGGTAGCTCATACTTGGAGCCACTTTGATCAAGTTATTTAATCAGAGAGCATCGCTCAATATACACTATTGCTCAAACCAGTTGGCAGTTATTTCACGCTATTCTATCAATGAGAGACCGGGCCCTCTTCTCCGTGCCTCGATGTTTGTCACGTGACAGTTCGCTGTCACTGATGAAGACTGATGGTTTCAGTCGAAATGTCTTTATATAAACAGTACGATTCAAAATTTCAGAACTCGACTTATAAATTATTATTATTATCAATAAGGTTAACGTTATTGAGATAATTCACAATCTCACAAGTAACTTGGAAGACTGTATCTTTTTGTATAGTACTTCATGACTTAGATTTTGCCATATCTGTAATGACCACTTCCGGTTTCATTCTATTTTGATTGACACTTGCATGCTTGACTGAGCAGACATGTGAAATAGTCTAGTGGGAAAAGGACACACCTGTCAACGAACAGAGCGACGAGTTTAAGCGAATTAATACTGCGTTAAACCCAAAACCTTGAACGGGTAAATTCTCTGATTATCACACCAGCGACGAGGATAAAGAATTAATCAACATCTACGCGAGAAGCAATCAAACTTGCGAAACCAGGCGGGCAGACACAGACGTGAACAAATTAAACCCCAACATGACGACTTTGCCGCCTTTACCAACATTTGGTATCACAACAAAGGATCAAGGTCCTCGATGGAAGAAGTATGTATCCCGATTTCGCAATTTATTTATCACCTTAAACATCACAGGCAAAAAGCGACAAAAAGCTCTGCTGCTCCACTATGCTGGCGAAGATGTAAACGACATATTCGACACTCTTCCCACCATCACAGCTACCGGCGAAGAAAATCCGCACGAAAAAGCCATCGACGCTCTCACAACGTACTTTACACCCAAGAAGAACATAGCCTACGAAGAGTAGAGATAGTTATGGCTTATTACACTCGTCTAAAGCATCTCTCGGAATCATGTAAATTTGCAGACGCCGATAGCGAAATCAAGTCGTAGATTTTGCATCAGTGCACGTCCACAAAGCTGAGGCGAAAAGCGCTCAACGAGATAGAAATCACTCTTCAAAAATTGCAACCCTAGAGAACCAAAAGAAAGAGCAGAAAGAAGATGTAAACAAGCTTCGAAAACACGTAGAAATTCGTCGGAAACAGGGGAGTGGACAGTCTAGAAGTGGACCATCTGCGGAATGGACCTTCCCTTCCCATCGGGATCGCATCCAAGGAACTCCAAATGCAGAAATTGCCGTGGATCATACCCGCACGACGGTAGAGAATATCAGAGTCCCGCAATTGTGGCATGAGAGGTCATTTCAAGCCCGTCTGTCGAAGTGAATCAAAGCCAAAACAAACCGGCCGAGAACAGAAAACTCTAAGAAACCTCGATGACGTCTACAGCAATAGTGACGATGAAAACGTATTCTGGTTGAATGTCCACAGCATTAATGGTGAAGAGAAGAAACACCCGCTGTTCAAAGTGAAAATTAGAGACACGTGGCTGACGCTAATGGCCGACTCTGGATCCAGCATTAACGTCCTTGACGAAAACGACCTCAAGAAACTTTAAGATCAGCCCAAACTTCAGGAAACCTCCACTTGCGTGTCATATAAGTTGATGAAATAGGTGAAATAGTCTAGTGGGTTAAAGGACACACAGAACGACGAGTTTAAGCGAATTAATACTGCGTTAAACCCCAAACCTTGAACGGCTAAATTCTCTGATTATCACAATATCATTAGTTGGAGCTTTGAGTTGTTAGGTCTGATCACATGGATTTTGCTATAAAACAAACTTAAGATTCAATGGCAGCGTAGTTAATGACAAAAACAATTTTGAATAAAGATATACTCATATTGTGTTTAAGACATTAATAGTAAAAAGATTAACTAAGACATATATTTACATATGTTCTTCAATACGTTATTTCATTTTGATGCGGAACAGTTGCACTTGAATGAATGATGAACCATTCTGGTAGCCGGGGTGATGCAAGATCAGTATTGCCAATGACAGCCATTGTTAATGTAGTTGATGCGTTAAAGTGATGAAGCGCCACATGAGTAAGACAATTCATGTTGCTCAATCTGGGTCTTGACATAACAGTTCATCCGTTTTTTTCTGTGGCAGACTTACACTAGTTGCAGATGTGTTGTAGCACCAGTGAATGCAAGCTCCATCGCTTCACCAGGATACTGTGACCGAGGGACGGGTTGTGACAACGTGGCCGGGTTTCTTGTTATCATCGGAATTATGAGTGTTCTGATTGCACTGCATGCCGTTCCTACAAGAATGGTAGTACTCAGGTAATGTACTTCATAAAACTACTACAAAACGGCATCTTTATTGGTATGGCCTCTTCTTGGCTCTCAAATAGGCTTTTCTGTTGTGGGCAAGCTAGTGTGCGAGCTAACAGCAAAAAAAGCGGGAAAATTTAATCTATTTAGCCATAGGCAACATTTGTTGTGATCGTTGATATTATTTTTCTCCGCAGATGCGTTCCCTTCAACCAACGATCCTACGCATTGGGTTTCCAGTTCATTTTCCTAAAATTGTTGGGATTCATTCCAAGCCCTGTTCTATTTGGAACAGTGGTGGACAAGTCGTGCCGACTGTGGAGTGAAAGCTGCGGACAGAGGGGCGCATGCTCGCTGTATGATATCCCTGAACTCTCAAACGTTTTCTTGGCTTTGGTCCTTTCGTGTTTTGGTAAGTCCACACAGACAGCTACGTACTACTGGCCAAATTTAACTAAAACCGACCTCAATCTTTAATGTACGTGTTACTGTATTTATTTTGACCTTCTTCTCAGGCTTTTGCGAGATTCCTGGGACCGTGGGGGGAGGAGAGGGAGTGGGGTAGTTGGCTGAAAGTGTAACTCACTAACTCTTGTAGCTATATTGCAGTGCAATTTGTACAGCATACAATAAATCACGAGTTCGTTTATCTGCGCATATGAAATTATTATTGTGACGGAAAATGGCGTAATAATCGTTTAGCTTTCAAATCTTTATAATAGCAACTATGAATATAGTATGATGCCGATAATGTTAAGTATTCTGCTACAAATGCAGTTGTCGGTAACTTGTGTTTGTTATCCTGCACTATATTAAATATAATGTCATATCTTCAGCAAGCAAATGTTAAAGGAAACCTGCAGTGAAAAATACTTTACGGGCCTAACAAAAGACTGGGCGAGTTGCACTCGTAATCATATCAAAATGGCGGAACAGCAAACTTTTTTCTTTCTCTAGTCTGTGGCCACTTACAGTTTTAAGCCGAAATGCTTGACAGATGAAGACTGTTCTTCTTCAGAGGACGATCGCGCAGCCTACGCAAAATCCCGTCCCGAACGCAGTGACGTCAAAATTCAAGAAGGTGGCTTCCTTCGACAAAATACCGAAAAGTTTTTGTTCCGTTCTCGTTCATGCCACGCTATTCAGTTCTGAGATTTCGCACGACAAATTAATGCAGTAAGATCTTTGAGTTGACCGGTAATTTATATTTCAGTGCAGGTTTCCTTTAACTATAAAACTGCAACAAAATAATGTTCTCTATAGCTTTCAAAACTTCCACCTTACTAAAATACCTGAATATACAAACATTGATCTAAAAACAAGTATTTGCATACGTTTCGCTGTGATCTTACTAACAACACAGTATAAGAGCTAACTTCAATCAATAACAGATGAAGCAACAGAAAAGCCAATATTTTTACAATATAATCAGTTGAATTTCAAATATTATAATATGGCAAAATGAAATCTATATTTACACACATATAATGAGTCAAAGTTTGAAAAGCTCAAAAGTTAGGGGGAGAGTGTGGGTAATAAATACTACAGCAGCGTATCAATTTAATATAATACTTTTTCTACCTCACTAGTGCTGTAATATTTGGCGATTCCCAAAATGACTTAATTATGCATTCGACGTCATCTTGGCGTCATTTTTGTTGCCATTCTATATTTGTCTCGATATTTTGTGCAATAGTTATGACGTTATTTACCTAATTAGCGCGTAAAGAGAAAATTGAATTTGTTTTAAAAAATGACAAACTGTTAATTTACAGACATTCCTTTGAGAAACTAATAAACTCAGTAATTCACATATTTGGTATTTCATATCAGCCTTTTTCTTCGCTAATAAATTTTAAGAAGTACCATCAATTTTTTTCAAATCTATCTACCGTTTTTCATATCTCCTCGTGTGTACATTAATACCACTTGGTTTTTGTCTCACATCAGACATGTCAGATGTGGGCTTGACCATACTATACTATACCAATATACCATACCATACTATACTATACCAATATGATATACCATACCATACCACACCATACCTTGCCATAACATAACATACCTTACCATACCATACCATACAATACCATACAATGCCATACCATACCATACCATACCATACCATACCATGCCATGCCATGCCATACCATACCATACCATACCATACCATACCATACCATACCATACCATACCATACCATACCATACCATACCATACC
>JANSTR010158396.1:0-10236 GCA_025434805.1 Antipathozoanthus remengesaui
ATATATGAAAAAAGTAATGAGAATTTTAAAACTCATCATTTTCAATTGGCACTTCTGGGAGTGAAAGGGTTAAGATAAATTTTTGCTTTTGTTTAGCCCGGTGGAGAGGGGAACATGTTTTATTTTCATCAAAACAACACATAGGCAAATTTATTTTGCTTGTTACCACCCAGGGAACCACATGCAGGGTTGCCACGGTCATGAAAAGTCATGGAATTTGAAAAGTTATTTTCCAGGCCTGGAAAAGTCATGGAATTTAGGGAAAATTTCTGAGGTCATGGAAAAGTCATGGAATTTTATATTTTCTGGGCCTTTACCTCTGCTGCATAAATTTTTATGAAAACCTTGTAATTTTGAGCGAAAGTTTGTTGAGAAAATGGAAATGACACAAGCACGTCACACACATTTATTTGCATTTTTTGGTTGTGGAAAATGGAATGAGGTCATGGAAAAGTCATTAAATTCATCCTCATTTTGAGTTTGAACCCTGAAATGACCAGACCCAACCAGGGTCTTTCTCGAGAGAGAGTTAAGATCCTGGGAATGAGGTTGACAAGCTTGTTTGGGTGAGGTTAGATAGAGGTATGCTCCTTGTATATTTTATTTGACCAGTGCCAACCCCCCTCCCCCCTGCTCTCGATTTGGTGATGATAAGTTGTGGCCATAGCCGTGGGTGTCTCTTGCTCCGAGGTGGTTATGGTTTTTTTTTTTTAATGTAAACATTTTTTTATTTACAACCTGGTAATCCGTGGATGAGTACGTAGTAATGTTTGGTTTTAGTTGATGATTAACGTGATTAGTTTATGTTTTGTTGTTGTTGTCTGCATTGTTGATTAGGATGATGGGTGAGTGTGTAGTCATGGCATTGATCTTGAATGATGATGATAAGTGATGAGTAAGTCTACTTTTGACTTTCATCTGAAGTGATTAGTGAGTGTAGTTTGTGCATTGATCTGAAGTGATGATGAATAAGTGATGAGTGAGTCTACTTTTTGACTTTCATCTGAAGTGATTAGTGATGATGAATAACTGATGAGTGAGTTTACTTTTTGACTTTCATCTGAAGTGATTAGTGAGTGTAGTTTTTGGCATTGATCTGAAGTGATGATGAATAAGTGAGTCTTCTTTTTTACTTTCATCTGAAGTGATTAGTGAGTGTAGTTTTGTCATTGATCTGAAGTGATGATGATAAGTGATGAGTGAGTATGTACTTGTGTCAGAGCCAGCAATGGCAGAACCCACTGACACATCTGCACACATTCATGAACACAAACTCAGCTTTGCTGTGTCTGAACTTCAGCCGTGAATTTTGTAATGTTTCTTCCCTTGGTCATGTCATTTTTATTATATATTTTGGTCATGATAGTATGCACACTATTGGCAACAAAAGATTTTATTGCTATTGATTTGGGTGGCCATCTTTTTTCGCTCGTATATAAGTTGAAGCTGACTTTTTGGGTTGAAATTTTAGTCTTAAAGGGTCGACTTATACACGGACAAATACTGTAATTTGATTATGAGATTTGTATTTTACCATCTAATTTGAGCAAAATGTAACCAAACTAATTTATTCTACCATGAAAAACAGTTTTACCGAGTTTTGTTGCCTTTGTATTTTTCTGATTGTTAGGAGTAGCAATTTCTTATTTTGAAAGATTTTACTTCCATTCAGTGTGACGCCAATTAGTGCTTGCCCATATGAGGTCGGAATAGTGACAGATATCCAGAGCTAGATAGATTCGTTTTTGCCAATCAGAGTGTGTAAAAAGCACTATTTGCTGGTTTGGTATATGCTAATGGTGGAAATGTACATTTTTTAGCTGTTAGCACATGCGAAAAGTGAAATTCACTTGTTAGGCTTATACCAATATATAATATAATGACACAGATATTCCACAACATCTGAAGAATACTACAGAGGTGACTGGAGTGGATAGAAACGATGAGATTGAAAATCATAAAATGCATCAGCAGAACAGGAAGATAATTATGTTGATCTGGAGACAACAAGCTAATGACAGCGTAGCACCTGATGGAATATAATGAAGTGACAGAAAGCTGCACTAAGAAGGTTTGTCACAATGTTTGTTGTTATATTTGCACAAATTTCATACCAACCCTTTTAATGGTAAACCAATATCATATAAACCAAAGATATCTCAATTTTGAACCAGTTGATGAAAACCCATAAAATGACCATTCATTTTGCTTGTCTTGAAGAATAGAAATGATTGGTGTTATTCGTTCTAACGTTTGGACCAGTTGATGAAAACCCATAAAGTAACTAATTTTTCTAATTCCAGCACAGTATGTGAAGTCGATCCTTCCTCGCCTCTGTACGTTCCCTTGTGGTATGAGCACAGGCTCAATTACGATCATACAGTCTGCTTTCGATGTACGTATACAGGTGAGGAACGGGGCCGGCCCGTCACTTGTCAGCCCAATGAAGAGCCATATCCCCCGATTTGATGATTTCTTTATCAAGAAGAAAGAGAAACTACCTTAGCGTCTCAACGGTATGGATATCAATTTTTTAGGGGGGATTTAGACAACAGACAAACAGGCAGAACCAGTTGACGAAAACCAAGAAGGCCATAAATTTTGCTTGCCTTGAAGAGTAGAAATAATTGGGGTTATTCGTTCAACTACTTTTTAACCAGTTGCCGAAAACCCTTAAAATTATTATTTAGCTTATCTTGAAATGATTGTTGTTATTCGCTCTAACCTTTGAACTAGTTGACGAAACACAAACTGAAGACCATAATTTTGCAGTTTTCTTGAAGAGTAGAAATGGTTGGTGTTGTTCTTTCTAACTTTTTAACCAGTTGATAAATACCCATAAAATGACCACTCATTTTGCTTGTCTTGAAGAGTAGAAATGATTTGTGTCATTCGTTCTAACTTTTGAACCAGTATAGACCAAAACCCATAAAATGACCATTCATTTTGCTTGTCTTGAAGAGTAGAAATGATTTGCGTTATTCGTTCTAACTTTTGAACTAGTTGATGAAAACCCATAAAATGACCATTCATTTTGCTTGTCTTGAAGAGTAGAATTGATTGGTGTTATTCAATCTAACTCTTGAACCAGTTGAAAAACCCATAAAATGGTCATTCATTTTGCTTGGTTTGAAGAGTAGAAATGATTGGTGTTATTCATTCTAACTCTTGAACCAGTTGATGAAAACACAAAAAAGATCATTTAATTATCACGAAGAGTATCGGTAACGTAAAATGTAATTCATGTTACTTCGATAACGCAGGAAGGGGTTGCACAACTCTCCTGAGCTAGGGACTTGTGTAAAAGTGCGTCCTTTACTCCCTCCCCTGTCAGTGCTCCCTTCACCCCCTCCCCTGTCAGTGCTCCGTTTTATGGGTAATTAAAGCAACATGGCCGAATCAGAGGAAAATCGAAACGGGCATTGACGTTTTTTGAGAATCGAACTGGGGATCGCCAGTTCAGTTAGCGTGACGCGCATGCACGAATTTTGTGTTAATTAAATGTTTCTCAAGATTTTGAAGCTGAAAGTTTTCATCAAGGCACTAGTCACCATAGAAGTACTGAGATGTAAAGAAATTATCAGTCAGTCTAGAAATCACTCACCAGTAGATTTTGCTCTCATTTTTATTTGTTGAGAAACCCAGTCCTTCTGTTTCTCTTTGAATGTCTTTAACCTTGGTTTTCCTTGAAAAGACGAAAAAAGTAACGAAAATGCTTGAAAATTAGTATTTATAATGCCCGGTTCTATCAAATTGAAAATAAATCAATCGCACTGTAATTGTTATTTCTGTTTCGTTTTCTGAACAACAAATAGAAAAAATAATTATGTGTCTAATGGAGGTTGCTTTCCAGTTGAACGACCCGGCAAACCGAATTGACCATTTTGATTTTCTTTTGCTAACAAAGCATTTTTTATTTATAACAAAGCATATTTTTTATCTATAGGCATTTTCAAACATTGTAAATAAGACTGAAAAACCTTTGCGAGAATTAACTAAATTATTATTATTATTATTATTATTATTTACTACTCTTATTATTAATAATAATATTATTAAAAATAATAACATTACCTGGTCCTTGTTTGCTCGATATTTCCATTGATTTCGACTGCAGAAATAAAAAGACAAAATACTCAGAAACGCAGTCAGTCGCGCACAAAATGAATTGATGTTTTTACAACATGAGTGGGTTAACATTCTCAGAAATTAAACAATTCTATTAAAAAGTTATGACAAATGTGACAAGTTAACGATTTTACTGATTCCAAATCTATTGAGCGCGTGTACGATACCTTCGAACGCCGCCGCAAATGCCGTCTGGTCCGTTTCTTTTGCGTAGTGGCATCGGACTGCACTTTCTCTTTCATCTCCATCTCGCAAAACATTAACATTGCTCTTTGTAACGCGCGCTCTTCCCGTGTGAGTTCGCGCGGGTCCCGAAATAAATCCACATCCGCACGTTCTTTGACAGGCGAGGGTAACCGCGCCTCTAACCTCTTCGAGATAATATTCATATTGGAACGTTTCTTCTTCATCACAGGAGAGGTTACAAAATCAACGTAGTCAACAGAGTCAACAGAATCGCAATTGCCAGATGTTATCTCGTCCAATTCCTTTTCGGAATACTCGGAAACAGACCCAGATTTGTTTGTCGAGTCTTCTGTGCTTGCAAAGTCTGGGCATGCATTGTCCGTGCTCTTGTTGTCTGTTGTCGAATTACTGCTAGAGTTTGAGCTACGAGATTTCGACGAAGTTCCAAACGGAACGGGCGAATCACAACGAGACTGCAAAACGGTCGCAAGAGGACTCTCGCAGGAATCATTCAACGCACATTCAAAGGAATATGATGAATCAGAGACTTCTACTTCCTGTTCTACCGACCCCCGCCTGTCAATCTCTCCTTCATGACTCTGGGGAGGACCGTGAGTCAACCTCAAGTGAATCATGTCTGATGAGCTGCTCTCGCGCTTAAACTGCGAGGGGAAACTCTTGGTAGCATCGACACCCGAGCCCGCGAGTGAACCAAGATTTACCTTCAAATTTGGTGACACGGGACGAAATCGCATGTCGGAGACTTTGAGCTCCGGAGAAGGTTGCAGAGTTTCGCGACAACTCAAGTCCCTCCCGGATTTCTTGTCCAACTGGACAATTACCCGGTCGGGTGGGGGAAACGCTTGGCTGTAACAAACAGGTCTCCGTACGGGTCGAAAAGCTGTAAAATTAGAAATTGTGGGTTGATATCTATACAGAGCATTACCGACAGGTGTTGAACACACGGGCAGTAGATTTCCATCAGAGTTACCGTAGGTACAAAATCTTCTAGCAGGGACCACGGTACGAATGTTCAGCGGTCTCACTGGTATAAAATTAGCCGCCATGTTGTGATTGTTAACGAGTACGGGATACATGTTTATGTTGTCATGCGATTTAGCTATCACAGTTTGTGTCCTCTCGTTGATACGTTTTAGAGGTACGTTGAAACTCAAAACATTGGTTTGGTTCGAAGGTTTATGTTTTAATGTGTCCTCAGTACTTACGACCACCGTTGGACGGTAAAATCCGGAAACAGAACTGCTTGCTGCAATATTTGATTCTAACGATTTTAATTCTCTATCACTTTTTAGATGTGATGATTGCGTGACATCCAGTCTGCCCTCTTGCGTGACACCTTGCGTTACATGCATAGAAGGATAACGTCTATTTAGGCTTTCCGTTTGTTGAACGAGTTCGGTTCCGACAGATCTAAAAGTCTCAGTAGCTGAGTCATTATATTCAGTTCCAAATGTGCCTTCGCTAGCAACCGGCAGAACTGTTCTGGACGTAGAACTAGTTGCCATAGGGACAGGTTGAGCCACCTTAATTAAAGGATTTATAGACGGTCCATCGTACGTTACGGGAGGTTGAGAGGCAAGTGATGTCGAAAAATGAGCCACTGGTAAACGCGTACAGGAATTAACAACTGCAGTTTCAACTCGTCCATTGCTCATTTGTACGGACATAACGTCTGTACTTTTACCCGAATAACTATAAGAAACTCTAGAAGTTGCCTTATATTCTTCACTCTTGCTCGCTGTTAACACGTCAGATGAAGCAATAGGTTCAGGCTCAACACGGTCCTCAGCTATTTTTGAAAGTTTTTTGAGCCTCTCTGTGAATGGAAATGGTGAAACAGCCCTTTCACTCGGAAGGTGGGCAGTGTGAATCATGTGAGTTTCCGACGAGGCAGCTAGGGGCGTGGTCATGCCGTGGGCATAGACGACGTTGCCAGTCGAGTCTGGGCCTGTGTAAAGATGAAAGAAACAAATTAGCAGAAAATTTATAAATGGGAAACAGTGTTTTTCTCAAGGACAGTACAAGGGTAAATTGTACCTCCTTTCCCCGAAAACCAGTCTGAACATTAGCTTGGGATAACAAAAATGCTAATGTTGTACCTCCTTTCCCCAGCTGTAAACCAGTATGAACATTAGCTTGAAATACGAAAAGTGCTACTGTTTTACCTCCTTTCCCAGCTGTAAACCAGACTGAACTTTAGCTTGGGATAAGAAAAGTGCTACTGTTGTACCTTCTTTCCCCAGCTGTAAACCAGTCTGAACTTTAGCTTGGGATAAGAAAAGTGCTACTGTTGTACCTCCTTTCCCAGTCGATGTACCTTCCATACTAACCTTAAGAAAAACACTGTTGTTATTTTCTGGTGACCTCCTGAGTTATTCTCAATAAAAATGACTTGCAAGAGAAAGTTACTGACATAATGTGTCATTTCACATCAGTGTGACATATGTGCAAGACAGTTCAAAGAAAAATCCTCACTAACGAAGCACATGAAACGCAAGCACACAGGAGTAGACCAAGGGAGTCAGACGGAGGAAACAGGCGAACAGGAATATGGAGGTAGTGTTGACGTCATTGCTGAGTCGGTAGCTGCCAGTGGAGTTACTATGGATACAGAAGACTCACTGGATGGCGGCACATCGACTGTCGACACCAGCTCTCTGATTACCGGAGCTGTCCACCAGGGTGGGGAATCAGTAGAAGTCGCATCCTCCCCAGTTGAGCAGATCACAGAAGTGGTCCAGGGCTCGGGTGATGTTGAAATGGCCACAGTGGAGTTGGCCACAGATGCAACCCCTGTAGCCACAGCACTCCAGGCGGCTGTTGAGGCCTTGGTGTCTGCTAGCCAACAACACATTGCAGCAGAAGCAATGGAAGTACATGCTGAAGAAGCACATCACAACACTGCCAAGCAGATATTCGAAGGTGTGGTGGCCACAGCTGAGGATAGTGGCGCTTCACCCCTTATTGGCACTGTTGTCTACACGACAGTGAGTGAAGCTGAAGTCAAAGAACAGGCACCAGAGTTAGTGGCTACGACAGTCGTTACTACAGAAGGCACCTCTGAGCCTGTTGAGGGGACAGTGGAGTTTGTGCAGGCAAATGGCGAGCCATCAACTGAAATAACTGTTGCAGTTCAAGAATAGTAGGCCTGATAAAACGTTCTTTTTATAGGTGGCTTATCAGTTGTCACTGGTTATCAACTGTACACATTGGTGCTGTAGAAGAGGGGATGAAACAAAAGAAGGCATGTTTTCTATGTCAGATCAACATATACATATATACATATGCACCTATAGCAATCTTAACTTTCACTAGAACTCGTAGTAATCGACATTTGCGGCCACATGTGTTGAATATTTCTGAATTCACTTAAAACAATAAATTGACTTTCGCCAGAACTAATACACGTTTGTGACCACGTGTATTTTACATTTGTGAATGCACATAAACCAATCTTAACTTTTCTCAGAAGTAATTCACATCTGCGGCCACATCTGTCGAATATTTGTGAATTCACTTAAACCAATCTTGACTTTTGCCAGAACTAACCTACATCTGTGGCCACGTACGTGTATTCTACATTTGTGAACGCCACATAAACCAACTTTCATCAGAACTAATCGACATCTGCTGGCGGCAACATGGTATTTTACGTTTTGAATGTGCAAAAACCAATCGTAACCCATCTACTAAATTTTTGAGACTCATATAAGCCATACTTCATAAAAATTGTGAATATTTGAATTTGTTGAAACACTTAGCGTTTCCTGATTCTACCTTTCAAGGCGAGCAAATGAATGGTCACACTATAAGGTTTCAACAAATGGTTCAAAAGTTGCGATACTCTTGGTTTATGTGAAAACAAGTTTAGCATGAAAAGGGTTAACTATCTTCAGAACTAATCACCATCTGTGGCCACATGCATTAAATGTTGTGAATTTTTTAAAATTTTATTATAATTGCCCCTAGTCCATCGATTTATTGTCTTTCTGGGACTTTGTGCTTTGTTAGCTTATCGTAAGTAACAGGCTAACGAATGTTCATCACGTGTTAAGAGTAAGGCAATTGGCGCGTGGAGTTTTTCCTGGTTGAAAGGCACGATCCTCCAAGGCATCACGTGGCAAAGTGATAGGAAAAGGTGTTCAAATCAATTAAATCTAAGACTGACAACTCACAAGTTCTGCCTATTAAATTCGATATAGTAGTTGCCCATCAGCACTTTTACAACTCTAACTTGTGATAAATGTATTCAAAGATGACGAATTTTCAATGTATTAAACTTGTTTCAAAGCCATAAAGTGAAATGTGTGAGCTTCGCCTATTTTGAGTCCCTTTTGAGCGTGTGATGTCTTTTGGGAAGTGCCATAGGGTCAGTTCAGTCAGGCATTCCAAGCGACCAACGGCTGCTAATCAATCACCTGGTGTGGGGGTTTTGATATTAGTCTAAAACGTGATGTACTATATCGAGGGAACAGTACTTTAACAATCTCTTGGGGTGTCAACAGTTGCCAGATTCTACGTCGGGTTATCGATTTTAATTCTTTCTTTGTTAGGACTCCGACTTTAGAAACTTGAGCAGCTTGTACCCCCGTCCCCCTGGGGTCTCGCTTTTTGTAAACTTAGTATCTAAGGGGGAATTGGTGTGATTTTTGGTATGAGCTCCATCGTTAGGTTTGCTGCCGAAACGTTCATCACTCACATCAGGAGAAATTTTAACAACAAATACCGCTTTCTTTGTATATTTTACTATGTCATTCATTCGTACTGTACGGCATTTATTTTCAACCGACTGATACGCATCTGAGTTCCAAACTCGAGTAAAAGTCTAGTTCAGGGGCGGATACAGTTGGGGGGGGGGGGGATTGGCTGTATTCCTTCCCCCTTTTGCAGGACTATGAAAATAAAAATCTTGACCGTTTAAAGTAATTAAAAAAAAGTGAATCTGATATGCATGTAATTTTGAACTGTTATGATAAAATCCAACATCTACCCCGTCGTAAAATTGCGTATCCACCCCTGTAGTTGGTTCATTTGCTTGTAGTAACAAAGTCCTCGCCACACGAACAAGTTTTCCTTGGAAAGTTCCATGACAAGTTTTATTTGCTCGTGTGGACGATAACAAAAGCCAATGCGACACAAGCAAGTTTTCCTTAACAAGTTATTCTCGCGTGTGGATAAACCATAGGCTGCTCGGTACCACGATTCCTTGCCATGTTTCCTTGTTGGACCATCTACACGAACAAGTTTCGCAACTCGGCAGTTTTTCCTTGACAAGCTTCCTTGTTCAAAAACTAGCACGCCAGATTTTGAACAAGGAGACTTGACAAGGAAAAATTGGCCAAGTTTTTCCTCATACACAGGTCAATAAAATTTGTCAAGGAAACTTGGGTGGAACCGGGTATGGTTCTTGAACCAGAAGTAGTTGCTGAAACCGGATCTTTGTAACAAATAACAGCCAGTCCAAATACATTGTGGGTTGTGATAATACGTTTAGCAATTAGTTTCAAGCGCTTTTTATCAGATATTAAATTACAGTCTCGTTTCTCCGTAAGTAATGTTGTCAGGACAAGAGTTAGTTGTATAATTTAGGGAAGTTTTATGACACGTGTAAAATATAAAATGTAACTGAGAAATATAGCTATCGCATGAAGTGTTTGTTGCTTTTATTTGATGTCTGTCTTCGTCCAGGTTCACATGTAGATTTCGGTGAATTAACTTTTCTAAAGGTCGATCCCTAAGGGTGGGCTTTTTCGGGTCAGCAGGATTTTTTCCCAAGGCATTTGGCCAGCAAGAATTATTTTGGCCATATAGAACCCATTGCTGCAGAGATTTTTTGTGGCCCCAAGGGCCGTGCAAGAAATTTATTTTCAATCCCCCCCCTTTACTGTATAGTAGTATTTG
>JANSTR010158407.1:0-10236 GCA_025434805.1 Antipathozoanthus remengesaui
TAATGTATGCGGTTCGATATAGAAAAGACGGTCATTGGCAGACTAATGAATAGAAATTAGATGAATGAAAATCTTTCGTGGCACCTCACGGCATCAATAAAAGATTTTCATTCATCTAATTTCTATTCATTAGTCTGCCAATCTGCCAATGACCGTCTTTTCTATATCGAACCGCATACATTAGTAAATTCTTATATAAACCCCTTCACTTCAGATGCTCCGACGAAGGGCTTGCGCTCGAAACGTCCGCTTTCTTCCAAATTTACGGCGCAGAAAATTGTTTTCGTCAACCCTCGGTTGATTTTATCATACATAAATGAGAGCTCAGCTGGCAAACCTAGAGGGTTCATTCTTTGAAGGGAGTTCTTGGGTGTAACGTTTGAGAACTGGAGATATATTTACTATTCAAGTACTATAATTATTTTAGATGATATATGTTGTCAGTGCGCACATAAAAGATCTTTCTGTGGGGGTTCATTCACATACTGTAGACCTCTAAGAATACTCTTTTCACAATAAGTACTGTACCTCAGGAGAAAACAGAGGATCTGTGGCCACTACAAGGTCTGCAACAGAAAATAGTATTGACAAATTTAACCATGTTACTACTGACAGTAAAATTAAATGGAAGTGCTCAACAACACTTTCAGAGAAACATTCCCATGTGTTTTACAATCAATAATCAGCACTAAAGGCAGCAAATTTTCAATTCGATTTATTGCCCTGTCCATGGCTGGCACTGTGGTAATGAACTTCATACTCAGACTTAACAGGATTCCAGATTGTTTTCAAATATAGTAGCTCTTTCAATGGCATTTTCAGGCAGTATAATAATATTTATTATATTGCTAGCTGATTTCACACAGTCATTTTAAAATCAATTTGCGGTCTGTAAGTTACCGTATGGACCTCTATACAGTAGCTCTTACAAGTGCGTGTCTCTCATTTACATGTACAAAGTTTGTTTACATTTTCAACAAAGCCATGTCCAGAGTGTGAGTCGTTTACTGTATGATTTAATTTACAAAAGTTATAAAACGACATTTCTAAAGCATTAAACACCATGCATCTGAATAAAATGGCTCTTGCTACCACAGCTAACGGTTTCTTAAACGCTTTTCCAAACGGCTTTAATGCAAACAGGTTGTTGATGCTTTAATACAGTAGTTTAACGTTTGAACCGCTAGTTTATGTTCTCCCGTGTGACGTCACAGATGTGAATTCTACATGTACGTTCTTGTGGCAAGAGTGACTCACTCATTTGATGACTCAAATTGTGAGAATACATGCATGACATATAAAATTCATATCTTTTCAATACCGTGCAACTTGCTGTACATCTGTAGTGACCGTCTACTATATATGTGCACAGATTCAGAGCTATTGATAGTTTCAATATATACATAATTATAGATCTCAACCTTACTGATTTGAAACTGATGGTTTTAATGCAACTGGTTTATTCTCTGAAGAAAAACTTGACAACTGACCAGTCAATAAAGAAATAGTATCATTTGTACCTGAACTTATGTCCTGGGGTTTTTCTACATATTTCACTAACAATGAGTTTCCAAGCCTGGATCCAAGGAAGAGATATCCATCCCCACACTCGCAGATCTGACATACAAACAAGAACAATGTCATCAAGACATCATTGAATTTATACCAAAGGAACTTGGGGACAACAGTTATTCCAAAACTAAAGCACTTTTCTTCAGTATTCTTGCAAAGAAATGCTTGCATATTGCACCATACAAAACCACACTTAAACTGTTTTATGGTAGATTCATAACCATGCACTATCTTTGAAGGCTTGGTATCATAACTATCTGTGCATAGCAAATAACATGCAGTAGGTCCAGGCCCACCGTGTTCACAATGAACTGGCTCTGTCCCTTGACAACCTATAAATACTGCTACATTAGCATAACAAGCTCTCATCCATTTAAGGCAAGCATTTGGCTTTCCACTACCAATTCACTGCATTCAGTGTCTGCTCCAAGAGAAATCCATTTCTTAGGTTGAAATAACCTAGCTAAGGGTCTGTTTCTCAGAAACTGGCATTGATCCGAGCAAACTTACACAAGAAGTCATGACACTTGCTGCCGCTTTGTCAAAGTTAAAACTTCTCACACTTCTTACGCCATCTGCAACCAGCGTTACAACATATCTGTAATGGAATACCAATTAAGAAAGTCATTATTATTTTGAGACGAAAGTTGAATAAACTTGTTTTCCCTTACTAAGTGCTAGGGAACACCCTATCCAACCTTGAGCATTTGAAGTTAATACAGCATACATGTATGCAGTGGCAAATTTACAGTATATGTTATGGATCTGCTCTGAGTCTGACCTACTCCAAACTTCAAATTACATCCTATGTAATATATGCAATCTTATTGTATCTCAATTGTAATATATGAAAAGTCTGTACCACTGTCTTGTAACGCTTTGGCAATATGTAAAACGTTTTGATATCATGAAATAAAGCATAATTTATTACTACTATGTACACCACTGCATGGCAACACAACGAGAATGTAACACATTTCTTAATACTTCTGGAGACTTTTCACTGGAAATTACACTGTAGAACTGGTGGAAATACAGTACTTGCCTATAAAGGATAATTCCTAAATCCATAGCTTATTTATCATTGTATAAATTTGAGATAATCATTCTGCTCTAAACCTACATTTCTCCTCCCTTTAAGGCAAAAACAAGCTTTTCATTTGAGATAAAGATTGCTTGTGAACCATCAAGAGTGACTGCTAAACCCTCCTGGGGACCTGAAATTTAACAGCAGACAACATAACTTTTGAATAAAGTATATTTTTGAGACCACAAACAATTTACGATACTTGTTACAGCAGTAGCAGTGATTAAACTGAAAATTTTAGGCCTCTGATAATCAGACACAAATTACCACCAGATGAGTTGAGTTGGCAGTAACTCATACCTCACATTAACTCAAACCATAAACATTTTCCTTGGATTTACACATTTATTGTTATTCTAAACTTGATAATTCGGACTTCATACTAACTTGAAGCAAAATTCATTGGATTTCTTTTATACATTTACGGTTAATTTAATATTCTAAATTGATAACTCGAATTTCACAGCAACTTGAAGTGATCTTGTTTTCCCTTTGGATGTTTCATACCAAAGTTTCAAAAATGTTGTCTTTCTGGAAAAGTACAAGCATGTTGTACTCTTAAAAGCTTTTGTGCCTAAAAATGGAGTATGCAGCTATTGCCATGAAACCTTCAGTAGCTGGAGCCACATACACATACAGTAAATTAATAATTTTTGTCATTAACTAGGTGACGTCATCACGTCTACATAATGCAAATTACTGTAGGTTATAAATTTGGCAATCTCAAACTTTTCAGAAAATCAAGTTATCCCTTTTTATGATCTATTTTTAAAATTTATTTCTGCATGCTTTTTAACATAAGCTTACAATTGGCAATAAATTCAAATTTTGCAAATCCAAGACAGCAGCCTTAACATCAACATCTTTGCTCAAAGTTACCATGAAAACTAATTAGCAAAAATGGACAAATATTCTGAAAATTACAAGAGGGGATCCTAATAACAACCCCTGTTTCTACCTTAATATTATGGTTCTGAGCCCAAATGTTTAACCCTTATCCTCCTGACTCTTCTATTTAGTAAATTTATCAAACTTTATAAAAATTGTCAACTTCTGAATTTTGTGAAACAATGCACATTTTGAGAGTCTACGTTTTGAGACAAACAAAATGAATGGTCACTTTATAAGAGTTTCAATAACTGGTTCAAAAGTTAGGACATTCTTGTTTTATTTGAAACTGGGTTTAGTAGGAAAAGGGTTAACCATGCAAGTGAAGATGATAAATTGATATCATTTGTTAATGGTCTACAAAACATAGTGTACAAAGAGTTTGAATTCCTTGATCTGACTAGAGCTTGCAAAGAAGTTAAAAAATTCAAAGATTTTCCAGTTTAACAGTCATGTACTCATTGTCAGGGTTGTCCACAACTGTTAAAGCAGGTGGCAATATGCCAAAAGCAGCCCAGTTAGTGATACCAAAGAACCAAAGATTTTTAAAAGCCTCTATGACATTTTCCCCCCAAAAAAGTACTTGGTAGAAACAACTGAAATACTGGGCAAGTCTGTACATTTTCTACATTCAAATGAGAGTATAATAATACTTAATATTTATTATTTAAGTCCACTTACTGGTACTATTAGACTAGGAAACAGTTTGAAATTATGAATGCAACTTGGCTCAAAGGTAATTTAAACCAACAATCAACCCTTTCAGCCCAAACACAACAATTGGCATGTTTGTAAATTCTCCTAAACTGTCTGCATAGCTTCCTTACAAACAGGTTGGGAGAATTTTTCTTTAAATCTTAGATAGTTTGCTGTGTTTGATCAGTTGTTTTAATCTCATAACCAAACAACATATGTGTGGAGAATGTGAGAAGATACATGCCGATAAGGAACATGAAAGTGATATTTCTGCTGAAAGTTTTATGCTGTGGTAATTCTCAACTGTGCAAAATTTGATGACAGTGTGAGGCCTGATGTGTTCCATTTTGACTGAGATTAACTGTAAAAACTACAGATTGTCACAACTTGTTAATATTAAACTAACTGGCATGTGTACAAGATGATGTACAGTATAAACTTGGGACAATTTAAATAAATATATTCATGTCTGTTGCCTTCAGAATATACAGTCTATTTATAACCTAATTTCTGCATACCATTATTGCATTAAGTCCATTTTAGAAAAGAATTTACAACATATTTTGAACTCTAACAACTCTTATTACTAATCAGAAATTCACATTCAGTTGATATGTTACACACTATCAACACTATCATTTGTCCACTTGGAATGAAGTTAATTACTCTCAATAAATTACAGAAAATATTCACTAATGCTTGGAAGGTGTAAAACAAATTCATAGTCAATTAAGTTTTATACAACAATTGTCTCCTTTACATGTTACTGGGTAACTAGTACTGCTGCTGCAACTCACTCTCTGCACAATACAACTGTCATCCAGACAGAATCACGATGGTATATAGATATATAGCATTAGCATACTGGTGTATTTCTCTATGACAAATTAGACAGAGTATTAAATGGAAAAACACTGCCTGCAACAGTTATAGACATTATGTTTATGTAGTTGCACTAAAACATACTGCCGATGACATCATTTGTGCTGGCTCTGTCAACTGCAAAACTATTTAGTTCAAAAGGTTTATTTCTAAACTCTAAACATTATTGAAAGTTTAGCATCTACAATAGTAAGTTCTTTAAAATACTTTGTAAACACAATCAGAAAGATTAATACAGTAATTTAAAATAATTAGAATAGAAAACAAACAACAGAACTTTTGGATCAGTCAAACTAAAATATTTGTTTCAAACCTCCCAGGTGAACAGTAGTTGTAGCAGGAAGAAAGCTTCCTAACAGATTTTTTAATATAATACCCAATCAAAACAACTGAAATATACAAATAAAAGCAAAATCACTTAAAGCGTTAATGCAGGGCAGTACAGAGTGGGGTGGGGTGGGTCAGCGACATGAGTAATTGCCATTCCCTTTCCAGGAAACATGTCACAAATAGCATTTCAGAGGTTCAAAATTAGCCACTCGCTGTCCCCAGATACACAAAACTACAGTGTGACACTACTGTAATGCCAAGCAGTACATATGTATCATGACTGAGAACAACTAACGCGCACAAGAAATCATTATTTTAATATAGAAATTTTAAAATCAAATATATAATTTCAAATTTAGTACTATCACTTCATATGATGTATTAAGCATTGTCATATTTTAGAATTTCTTACAGGTATGCAATGTTCAGCAAGAATGAATATTGCTCATCACCAACTTTGATTAATTGTAGTAAATCTACTATAATGCCAAATTGATGTCCTGGAAAATTGTGTGACCTAATGTCATTGCTTGTTAACTTTTTCTCCCCTGGGGTGCAGATGAAGCATAATGTCGCAGTGCTTTTCTCACTTTCTTCCTCAGCTCCTGCTTGTAACTCAGAATGTCACCTTTCCATGGTGTAATCTTCCTGTTATCACAGACCCAGATTTCCTTTGCTACCTAAGAACAGAAAAATAGTGTAAAATTTCTAATTATCCTGACCCAGGGATGGCTGGGTTTATACTAAGTAAACACTTGTTCTTCTAATTCTGCACAGAGATGTCTATTCTTCCCAGTCAATCTTTATTCTGCCTGCTATGTTTTAGTTGTCAACCGAGGTCGAGTTTTAGCAAATCCCACTCTTATTACCAACAACTCGAAAAACTACAATACAATGAATTTTTGTAACAACAAATAATTATTGATGAAGAACACAATGTGACAGGCTTGTGCTACAAAATTGTGGTTCAACTTAATTTTTTTATTGTTCACTGCAGTTTTGTTATTGTTATCACTTATTATTAATCATGCAATTCTGTTCATCAAGATTGCTTGATGCAATGTATTCTGATGGCAGTTTGCCTTTCCTGAATGTCCTAGGACTATTCTTCTCAATATTCTGTCAGCTTAGGGTAAGCTTTTCCAGGGAAGGAGTCTATTATTCTGCATAAATCTGAAGTTTCTGCAACATTCCTTCCAGTGTCCTGGTGACATAACTATTACGTAAAAATTTGGGGAAAAAAAACCTCACTTGAAAACAGCCCTGTGTGACAGATGGTCAAGCAAAACTGAGATATGACTAAGTCCCAGTCAGACCCACCCATGCTCCAGTGCGACCTCCAGTGTGATCATTTCTGGAAGCTAGATACCCCTCAAAAAATTGAAAGTGGCTCCCAATTTGGGTCCAGTAGACCAATCTAGGGGTCCCAAGATCCCTTGAGTTTTAAAGTGGTGGGAAAACTGTGCAATGTGTAAAAGAAACGGTCAAATTTCAGAAGCCAGTTGACTTAAAGAATATGAAAGAGAATACCAGATTAGTGGTCCACAAACTTACTTGGTTGATTAATCTGAAGTCGTGACTGACAAGCATCATGCCACCCTCAAACGCATTCAAAGCCTCTGCCAGTGAGTCAATGGTCTCAATATCCAGATGGTTAGTGGGTTCGTCAAGCAGCAGCAAGTGTGGGGTTTGGAATGCCAACCATGCGAAAACCACTCTACAGATCTGACCATCTGATAGCTTGTTCATGGGTACTACCTATGAAATAACAAAATGTTTTTGAGGCATTGTGGACAATCTGAAACACATGGCTCTTAGTCTAACCCATGGACTGGTCTTCATACCCCCATTTCACAAAACTTTTGAAAACAAAACTTCAACTTTATTCAGCAATATAACAGTTATGCAGAAAAATATTATCAGGGACCTAAATTAACTTTTTTTACATTGGTGCCAGCTGGTGACTGGACCAAAAGGTCTAGTCGCCAGATGGCCACTTCTGGTTGCCAAATTTTTTTTATTGACTTTCCTTTTACACTTAAAAGATGAAACACTTGTTGTTCTAGTGTATTTTTGGCCATCATATGCTCAAAAAAGCTTAATTATACCACAAAACAACAATGATATAATTGCCAAATGAATGAATATTCATTGCAAAAGAAAGCACACGGCTTGGCATGCCCACAATAGCATCATAGGGAAAACTGCTGAGGAAAACAACATGGCGGCTCGCAACAAATCGTCTTGATTGCAGCTGTCTGGGAGTTTATACATTATTTAACTACAGCTAAGTGTGACACTACTGTAATACCAAGCAGTACATATGTATCATGACTGAGAACAATGCACACAAGAAATCATTATTTTAATATAGAAATTTTAAAATCAAATATATAATTTCAAATTTAGTACTATCACTTCATATGATGTATTAAGCACTGCCAAGATAAAAAATACGTCAATAAATTGTTAAAGAACGGCTCTGAGTTTTATTGTTAATCAATTTCTCTGAATACACTAACAAAACAACTTAGTCACCAGCAGGCGATCAGCTGTGAAATTCTGGTCGCCAGCTCTCAATATTTAGTCGCATTGGTGACCAGGAAGGTGCAATTTTGGACCCTGATTATACTAGCTTGCAAAATACTGTAGCTAAGTTAATCTGGGTAACTATATTACATTGTGATTATCAGATGTATGTAAATTGAGTTATAAATAAAAAGTATGATTCAAGTTCAAACCTTTGAAACAAAAAGAAAAAAACTGAAAGTGTGAGGGGTTCCATGAGTCAGCAGGCTTGTCAAAAACAGTTGATAAAATGAACAACTAAGCTGAATAAGTTATTTATTCGTGAATGTAGAACAAGGCTTTCATACAACTTAATTAGCACTCACACAAATATATTAATTTGCTAAAATGCTACTTTGAAACAACAGAAGGCACTAAAATAATGATCAACAAATCACTGCACGACATGCAAGGTTCTAAACTGTGCAAATCTCAAAATCTAGTTGCAGCAAAATAGTAGTTTATGAAAATTTAAAATCCTTGTGATCTGATCCAATGAATACACAAAAAAATCACAAAATCGTAACTACCTGCTGTTTGCCTGTCAAGCCATAACGGCCAATGCCCTTTCTCATGTCTTCTGGTTCCCTTATTTCTGGAAAGCTTTTCATCATGAAATCCAGTGCTGTCATCTCTAAATCCAACATGTCTTGCAAATGCTGTTCAACAGATGCAAAAAAAATAATGTTATTTAAACAAGAATTCCTTGAAAGGATGTTGGTTTTAAATAAGTTACTTGTTGACTATGCAGCCTATAAAATACAATAATGAAGATTTAATGCTCAATTACTTCCTCCACTCTGGATAATAATACCTTCAACACATAACTGAAATTATACAGCCAGCATTACATAGCTCCTAACAGATCATTCAAACTAATTGGCCATTCTGGAGTTGTGCAGGGACCTAGTCCAACATTCAAAAGTTTAAACAATCGATAACATGACACCAACACATGAAAGGTATTGTTGAGATGTGTCATTTGATGAAGTTTGATTGAAAGAGAAAAGCTTACAATCCCTGAAACATGGTTCAGAGTCCATACTAATGCCTCTAATGAAGAGACGGCATCCCCAAAAAACATATGAACTTTCAAAAGGTTTTGTCAGTTTTGTGAAAACTGAAAAATCCCATCATTCACCCACCATTTGAAAAAAGCTGGGGTGAAAATCACGTATGCTTGCCCATTTTTAAGAACATTACAGAAATAAAAAAAACGAAGTAACTGCCAGAGATGTGCATATTACCAGAGGTTAGTGTATGCAAGGTTAGCACAGTTGGTAAGATTGCTGACTGCCAACCAGGAGGTCCTGAGTTCAATCCCGTGCTTGGTTGAGGGTTGAACTTTGCCCAGTGCAAACTTCTTTCACCACACCGTCCGTGGGCAGGTATGCAAATCTACTGGTTTAGTCTCACGAACTTCTATCAGGGGACTTAAATATAACCCACACACTTCTTGAAAAGAGTAGGGTAGTGATCCTGTCACCTTCTCTATACTGAACACTGTTGACTATGATGATTATAAAGCGCATTTGAACATATTCATATAAAAATTTGCGCTATATAAATGCATCACCATTACCATTTGTCAGAGTCAAGAAGTTTCTTGAGAAGACTGCACTGCTCATAATTATCTTTTGCATCTCAATTTGGGACACAAGAGTCACTGCATCCACAATGAATGGAATTCCATAGGTTTCACTATTTATCAAACCTAATAACTTTTACCGCCAATTAATCCTAATTAATTTGATTTATACTCCACTGTTAAGAACATAACAAAAAAATTTGGTGTGGGTGTGGGGGAGGAGGGGTAAAACAAACAATGGACCGCAGATTTATTGCAGATTTATGATATGTTACTGTCACCCTTTTATCCATACCTGATGGTATCTGCATATCTTGAGATGGCCATGCCGTCTTATCAGCCCATCTGTTGGTGACAGGGTGCCGTCCATCAACTTTAGTAGTGTGGACTTACCAGCTCCATTTGGACCAACAAGGGCCACTCTGGAGTCCAAATCAAATCCAAACTCTATGTTCTTGTACACATATGGCTGTGAACAACAATGAAGCATTGTTAATATATTACTTGGTGACCGCAACACTAATTTTGATTTCTCTGTTCTGTGTAACTTGAGCTTCAGATACTCTTTGTATTTTATTGAATTCTGTGCTCAACTTCTTTTTATTATAAAAGTTGAAAGGATTGC